>CALYMW010000284.1:188200-391278 GCA_944588485.1 Phosphuga atrata | reverse complement strand
AATATCATTAATATCATTAATATCAATAATATCATTAATATCATTAATATCATTAATATCATTAATATCATTAATATCATTAATATCATTAATATCATTAATATCATTAATATCATTAATATCAATAATATCATTAATATCATTAATATCATCAATATCATTAATATCCCTACTGTCATTAATATCATCAATATCGTTAATATCATTAATATCAATAATATCATTAATATCATTAATATAATTAATATCATTAATGTCATTAATATCATTAATATTATTAATATCATTAATATCATTATTATCATTAATATCATTAATATCATTAATATCATTAATATCAATAAAATCATTAATATCAATAATATCACTAATATCATTAATATCATTATTTTCATTAATATTATTAATATCATTAATATCATTAATATCATTAATATCATTAATATCATTAATATCATTAATATCATTAATATCAATAATATCAATATTATCATCAATATCATTAATATCAATAATATCATTAATATCAATAATATCAATAATATCATTAATATCATTAATATCATTAATATCATTAATATCATTAATATCATTAATATCATTAATATCATTAATATCATTAATATCATTAATATCATTAATATCATTAATATCATTAATATCATTAATATCATTAATATCATTAATATCATTAATATCATTAATATCATTAATATCATTAATATCATTAATATCATTAATATCATTAATATCATTAATATCATTAATATCATTAATATCATTAATATCATTAATATCATTAATATCATTAATATCATTAATATCATTAATATCATTAATATCATTAATATCAATAATATCATTAATATCATCAATATCATTAATATCATTAATATCATTAATATCGTTAATATCATTAATATCGTTAATATCAATAATATCATTAATGTCATTAATATCATTAATATCATTAATATCATTAATATCATTAATATCATTAATATCATTAATATCATTAATATCATTAATATCATTAATATTATTAATATCATTATTAATATCATTATTATCATTAATATCATTAATATCATTAATATCATTAATATCATTAATATCATTAATATCATTAATATCATTAATATCATTAATATCATTAATATCATCAATATCATTAATATCATTAATATCATTAATATCATTAATATCATTAATATCATTAATATCATTAATATCATTAATATCATTAATATCATTAATATCATTAATATCATTAATATCATTAATATCATTAACATCATTAATATCATTAAAATCATTAATATCATTAATATCATTAATATCATTAATATCATTAATATCATTAATATCATTAATATCATTAATATCATTAATATCATTAATATCATTATTATCATTAATATCATTAATATCATTAATATCATTAATATCATTAATATTATTAATATCATTAATATCATTGTTATCATTAATATTATTAATATCATTAATATCATTAATATCAATAATATCATTAATATCAATAATATCATTAATATCATTAATATCATTATTATCATTAATATTATTAATATCATTAATATCATTAATATCATTAATATCATTAATATCAATAATATCAATATTATCATCAATATCATTAATATCAATAATATCATTAATATCAATAATATCAATAATATCAATAATATCATTAATATCATTAATATCATTAATATCATTAATATCATTAATATCATTAATATCATTAATATCATTAATATCATTAATATCATTAATATTATTAATATCATTAATATCATTAATATCATTAATATCATTAATATCATTAATATCAATAAAATCATTAATATCAATAATATCATTAATATCATTAATATCATTAATATCATTATTATCATTAATATTATTAATATCATTAATATCATTAATATCATTAATATCAATAATATCAATATTATCATCAATATCATTAATATCAATAATATCATTAATATCAATAATATCAATAATATCATTAATATCATTAATATCATTAATATCATTAATATCATTAATATCATTAATATCATTAATATCATTAATATCATTAATATCATTAATATCATTAATATCAATAATATCATTAATATCATCAATATCATCAATATCATTAATATCAGTAATATCATTAATATCATTAATATCGTTAATATCATTAATATCATTAATATCAATAACATCAGTAATGTCATTAATATCATTAATATCATTAATATCATTAATATTATTAATATCATTATTAATATCATTATTATTAATATCATTAATATCATTAATATAATTAATATCATTAATATCATTAATACCATTAATATCATTAATATCATTAATATCATTAATATCATTAATATCATTAATATCATTAATATCAATAATATCATTAATATCATTAATATCATTAATATCATTAAAATCATTAAAATCATTAATATCATTAATATCATTAATATCATTAATATCATTAATATCATTAATATCATTAATATCATTAATATCATTATTATCAATAATATCATTAATATCATTAATATCATTATTATCATTAATATCAATATTATCATTAATATCATTAATATCAATAATATCATTAATATCATTAATATCATTAATATCATTAATATCATTAATATCATTAATATCATTAATATCCTTAATATCATTAATATCATTAATATCATTAATATCATTAATATCATTAATATCATTAATATCATTAATATCATTAATATTATTAATATTATTAATATCATTATTATCATTAATATTATTAATATCATTACTATCATTAATATCAATAATATCATTATTATCATTAATATCATTAATATCATTAATATCATTAATATCATTAATATCATTAATATCATTAATATCATTAATATCATTAATATCATTAATATTATTAATATCAATATTTTTATCATTATTATTAATATCATTAATATCATTAATATCATTAATATCATTAATATCATTAATATCATTAATACCATTAATATCATTAATATCATTAATATCATTAATATCATTAATATCATTAATATCATTAATATCATTAATATCATTAATATCATTAATATCATTAATATCATTAATATCATTAATATCATTAAAATCATTAAAATCATTATTATCATTAATATCATTAATATCATTAATATCATTAATATCATTAATATCATTAATATCATTAATATCGTTAATATCATTAATATCATTAATATCGTTAATATCATTAATATCATTAATATCATTAATATCATTAATATCATTAATATCATTAATATCATTAATATCATTAATATCATTAATATCATTAATATCATTATTATCAATAATATCATTAATATCATTATTATCATTAATATCATTAATATCATTATTATCATTATTATCATTATTATCATTATTATCATTAATATCATTAATATCAATAATATCAATAATATCATTAATATCATTAATATCCTTAATATCATTAATATCATTAATATCATTAATATCATTAATATCATTAATATCATTAATATCATTAATATCATTAATATCATTAATATCATTAATATCATTAATATCATTAATATCATTAATATCATTAATATCATTAATATCATTAATATCATTATTATCATTAATATCGTTAATATCATTAATATCAATAATATCATTATTATCATTAATATTATTAATATCATTAATATCATTAATATCATTAATATCACTAATATCATTAATATCATCAATATCATTAATATCATTAATATCATTAATACCATTAATATCATTAATATCATTAATATCATTAATATCATTAATATCATTAATATCATTAATATCATTAATATCATTATTATCATTAATATCATTAATATCATTAATATCATTAATATCATTAATACCATTAATATCATTAATATCATTAATATCATTAATATCATTAATATCATTAATATCATTAATATCATTAATATCATTAATATCATTAATATCATTAATATCATTAATATCATTAAAATCATTAATATCATTAATATCATTAATAACATTAATATCATTAATATCATTAATATCATTAATATCATTAATATCATTAATATCATTAATATCATTAATATCATTAATATCATTAAAATCATTAATATCATTAATATCATTAATAACATTAATATCATTAATATCATTAATATCATTAATATCATTAATATCATTAATATCATTAATATCATTAATATCATTAATATCATTAATATCATTAATATCATTAATATCATTAATATCATTAATATCATTAATATCATTAATATCATTAATATCCTTAATATCATTAATATCATTAATATCATTAATATCATTAATATCATTAATATCATTAATATCATTAATATCATTAATATCATTAATATCATTAATATCATTAATATCATTATTATTATTAATATCATTAATATAATTAATATCAATAATATCATTATTATCATTAATATTATTAATATCATTAATATCATTAATATCATTAATATCACTAATATCATTAATATCATTAATATCATTAATATCATCAATATCATTAATATCATTAATATCAGTAATATCATTAATATCATTAATATCATTAATATCATTAATATCATTAATATCAGTAATATCACTAATATCATTAATATCATTAATATCATTAATCTCATTAATATCATTAATATCATTAATATCATTAATATCATTAATATCATTAATATCATTAATATCATTAATATCATTAATATCAATAATATCATTAATATCATTAATATCATTAATATCAATAATATCAATATTCTCATTAATATCATCAATATCATTAATATCAATAATATCATTAATATCAATAATATCATTAAGAGCATTAATATCATTAATATCAATAATATCATTAATATCATTAATATCATTAATATCATCAATATCATTAATATCATTAATATTATTAATAACATTAATATCATTAATATCGTTAATATCATTAATATCATTAATATCAATAATATCATTAATATCATTAATGTCATTAATATCATTAATATCATTAATATCATCAATATTATTAATATCATTAATATCATTAATATCATAAATATCATAAATATCATTATTATTATTAATATCATAAATATCATTAATATTAGTAATATCATTAATATCATTAATATCATTATTATCAATAATATCATTAATATCATTATTATCATTAATATCATTAATATCATTATTATCATTAATATCTTTAATATCATTAATATCATTAATATCATTAATATCATTAATATCATTAATATCATTAATATCATTAATATCATTAATATCATTAATATCATTAATATCATTAATATCATTAATATCATTAATATCACTAATATCACTAATATCATTAATATCATCAATATCATTAATATCATTAATATCATTAATATCATTAATATCATTAATATCATTAATATCATTAATATCATTAATATCATTAACATCATTAATATCATTAATATCATTAATATCATTAATATCATTATTATCATTAATATCATTAATATCATTAATATCATTAATATCTTTAATATCATTAATACCATTAATATCATTAATATCATTAACATCATTAATATTATTAATATCATTAATATCATTAATACTATTAATATCATTAATATCATTACTATCATTAAAATCATTAATATCATTAATATCATTAATATCATTAATATCATTAATATCATTAATATTATTATTATCATTAATATCAATAATATCGTTAATATCATAAATATCATTAATATCATTAATATCACTAATATCACTAATATCATTAATATCATCAATATCATTAATATCATTAATATCATTAATATCATTAATATCATTAATATCATTAATATCATTAATATCATTAATATCATTAATATCATTAATATCATTAATATCATTAATATCATTAATATCATTAATATCATTAACATCATTAATATCATTAATATCATTATTATCAATAATATCATTAATATCATTATTATCATTAATATCATTAATATCATTAATATCATTATTATCATTAATATCTTTAATATCATTAATATCATTAATATCATTAATATCATTAATATCATTAATATCATTAATATCATTAATATCATTAATATCATTATTATCATTAATATCACTAATATCACTAATATCATTAATATCATCAATATCATTAATATCATTAATATCATTAATATCATTAATATCATTAATATCATTAATATCATTAATATCATTAATATCATTAATATCATTAATATAATTAATATCATTAACATCATTAATATCATTAATATCATTAATATCATTAATATCATTATTATCATTAATATCATTAATATCATTAATATCATTAATATCTTTAATATCATTAATACCATTAATATCATTAATATCATTAACATCATTAATATTATTAATATCATTAATATCATTAATTCTATTAATATCATTAATATCAATACTATCATTAAAATCATTAATATCATTAATATCATTAATATCATTAATATTATTATTATCATTAATATCAATAATATCGTTAATATCATAAATATCATGAATATCATTAATATCACTAATATCACTAATATCATTAATATCATCAATATCATTAATATCATTAATATCATTAATATCATTATTATCATTAATATCATTAATATCATTAATATCATTAATATCATTAATATCATTAATATCATTAATATCATTAATATCATTAAAATCATTAAAATCATTAATATCATTAATATCATTAATATCATTAATATCATTAATATCATTAATATCATTAATATCATTAATATCATTAATATCATTAATATCATTAATATCATTATTATCAATAATATCATTAATATCATTAATATCATTATTATCATTAATATCATTATTATCATTAATATCATTAATATCAATAATATCATTAATATCATTAATATCATTAATATCATTAATATCATTAATATCATTAATATCATTAATATCATTAATATCAGTAATATTCTTAATATCATTAATATCATTAATATCATTAATATCATTAATATCATTAATATCATTAATATCATTAATATCATTAATATCATTAATATCATTAATATCATTAATATCATTATTATCATTAATATCATTAATATCATTAATATCAATAATATCATTATTATCATTAATATCATTAATATCATTAATATCATTAATATCATTAATATCATTAATATTATTAATATCATTATTTTTATCATTATTATTAATATCATTAATATCAATACAACCATTAATATCATTAATATCATTAATATCATTAATATCATTAATATCATTAATATCATTAATATCATTAATATCATTAATATCATTAAAATCATTAAAATCATTAATATCATTAATATCATTAATATCATTAATATCATTAATATCATTAATATCATTAATATCATTAATATCATTAATATCATTAATATCGTTAATATCATTAATATCATTAATATCATTAATATCATTAATATTATTAATATCATTAATATCATTAATATCATTAATATCATTATTATCAATAATATCATTAATATCATTATTATCATTAATATCATTAATATCATTATTATCATTATTATCATTATTATCATTAATATCATTAATATCAATAATATCAATAATATCATTAATATCATTAATATCCTTAATATCATTAATATCATTAATATCATTAATATCATTAATATCATTAATATCATTAATATCATCAATATCATTAATATCATTAATATCATTAATATCATTATTATCATTAATATCATTAATATCATTAATATCAATAATATCATTATTATCATTAATATCATTAATATCATTAATATCATTAATATCACTAATATCACTAATATCATTAATATCATTAATATCATCAATATCATTAATATCATTAATATCATTAATATCATTAATACCATTAATATCATTAATACCATTAATATCATTAATATCATTAATATCATTAATATCATTAATATCATTAATATCATTAATATCATTAATATCATCAATACCATTAATATCATTAATATCATTAATATCATTAATATCATTAATATCATTAATATCATTAATATCATTAATATCATTAATATCATTAAAATCATTAATATCATTAATATCATTAATATCATTAATAACATTAATATCATTAATATCATTAATATCATTAATATCATTAATATCATTAATATCATTAATATCATTAATATCATTAATATCATTAATATCATTAATATCATTAATATCATTAATATCATTAATATCATTAATATCATTAATATCATTAATATCATTAATATCATTAATATCCTTAATATCATTAATATCATTAATATCATTAATATCATTAATATCATTAATATCATTAATATCATTAATATCATTAATATCATTATTATCATTAATATCATTAATATAATTAATATCAATAATATCATTATTATCACTAATATTATTAATATCATTAATATCATTGATATCATTAATATCATTAATATCACTAATATCATTAATATCATCAATATCATTAATATCATTAATATCAGTAATATCATTAATATCATTAATATCATTAATATCATTAATATCATTAATATCATTAATATCATTAATATCATTAATATCATTAATATCATTAATATCATTAATATCAGTAATATAATTAATATCATTAATATCATTATTATCATTAATATCATTAATATCATTAATATCATTAATATCATTAATATCATTAATATCATTAATATCATTAATATCATTAATATCAATAATATCATTAATATCATTAATATCATTAATATCAATAATATCAATATTCTCATTAATATCATCAATATCATTAATATCAATAATATCATTATTATCAATAATATCATTAATAGCATTAATATCATTAATATCATTAATATCATTAATATCATTAATATCATTAATATCATCAATATCATTAATATCATTAATATTATTAATAACATTAATATCATTAATATCGTTAATATCATTAATATCATTAATATCATTAATATCATTAATATCAATAATATCATTAATATCATTAATGTCATTAATATCATTAATATCATTAATATCATTAATATCATCAATATTATTAATATCATTAATATCATTAATATCATTAATATCATAAATATCATTATTATTATTAATATCATAAATATCATTAATATTAGTAATATCATTAATATCATTAATATCATTATTATCAATAATATCATTAATATCATTATTATCATTAATATCATTATTATCATTAATATCATTAATATCATTAATATCATTAATATCATTAATATCATTAATATCATTAATATCATTAATATCATTAATATCATTAATATCATTAATATCATTAATATCACTAATATCACTAATATCATTAATATCATCAATATCATTAATATCATTAATATCATTAATATCAATAATATCATTAATATCATTAATATCATTAATATCATTAATATCATTAACATCATTAATATCATTAATATCGTTAATATCATTATTATCATTAATATCATTAATATCATTAATATCTTTAATATCATTAATACCATTAATATCATTAATATCATTAACATCATTAATATTATTAATATCATTAATATCATTAATATCATTAATACTATTAATATCATTAATATCATTACTATCATTAAAATCATTAATATCATTAATATCATTAATATCATTAATATCATTAATATCATTAATATTATTATTATCATTAATATCAATAATATCGTTAATATCATAAATATCATTAATATCATTAATATCACTAATATCACTAATATCACTAATATCATTAATATCATCAATATCATTAATATCATTAATATCATTAATATCATTAATATCATTAATATCATTAATATCATTAATATCATTAATATAATTAATATCATTAACATCATTAATATCATTAATATCATTAATATCATTAATATCATTAATATCATTATTATCATTAATATCATTAATATCATTAATATCATTAATATCTTTAATATCATTAATACCATTAATATCATTAATATCATTAACATCATTAATATTATTAATATCATTAATATCATTAATACTATTAATATCATTAATATCATTACTATCATTAAAATCATTAATATCATTAATATCATTAATATCATTAATATTATTATTATCATTAATATCAATAATATCGTTAATATCATAAATATCATTAATATCATTAATATCACTAATATCACTAATATCATTAATATCATCAATATCATTAATATCATTAATATCATTAATATCATTATTATCATTAATATCATTAATATCATTAACATCATTAATATCATTAATATCATTAATATCATTAATATCATTAATATCATTATTATCATTAATATGATTAATATCATTAATATCATTAATATCTTTAATATCATTAATACCATTAATATCACTAATATCATTAACATCATTAATATTATTAATATCATTAATATCATTAATACCATTAATATCATTAATATCATTACTATCATTAAAATCATTAATATCATTAATATCATTAATATCATTAATATCATTAATATCATTAATACCATTAATATCATAAATATCATTAATATCATTAATATCATTAATATCATTATTATCACTAATATCAATAATATCAATATTATCATTAATATCATTAATATCAAATAATATCAATAATATCATTAATATCATTAATATCATTCATATCATTAATATAATTAATATCATTGATATTATTAATATCATTAACATCATTAATATTATTAATATCAGTAATATCTTTAATATCTTTAATATCTTTAATATCATTAATATAATTATTATCATTAATATCAATAATATCATTAATATCATTAATATGACTAATATCATAAATATCATCAATATTTATTAATATCATTAATATCATTAGTATCATTAATATCATTAATATCATTAATATCGTTAATATCATTAGTAATATTAATATCATTAATATCATTAATATCATTAATATCATTAATGTCATTAATATCAATAATATCATTAATATTATTAATATCATTAATATCATTAATATCAGTAATATCATTAATATAATTAATATCATTAATATCATTAATATCATTATTATCATTAATATCATTAATATCATTAATTTCAATAATATTATTAATATCATTAATGACATTAATATCATTAATATCTTTAATATCGTTAATATCATTAATATCACTAATATCGTTAATATCATTATTATCATTAATATCATTATCATAATTATTATGAAGATTATGATTATTATGATTATTATATTTATTATGATTATTATGATTATTATAATTATTATGATTATTATGATTATTATAATTATTATGATTGTTATTATTATGATTATTATGATTACTATGATTACTATGATTGCTATGATTACTATGATTATTATGATTACTATGATTATTATGATTATTATGATTATTATAATTATTATGATTATTATGATTGTTATGATTATTATGATTATTATGATTATTATGATTATTATGATTATTATGATTATTATGATTATTATGTTTATTATGTTTATTATGATTATTATGATTATTATGATTATTATGATTAATATGATTATTATGATTATTATGATTATTATGATTATTATGATTATTATGATAATTATGATTATTATGAATATTATGATGATTATTATGATTATTATTATGATTATTATGATTATTATGATTATTATGACTATTATGATTATTATGATTACAATGATTACAATGATTACTATGATTAATATTATGATTAATATTATAATTAATATATTGATTAATATTATGATTAATATTATGATTAATATTAATATTATTATCTTTTTTGCAATGTTGCACCTTCTCAGCTTACGCTGGAAAAATTGATATGCGGAAAGAGAGTTCACTCTGGCCCACATGTTCATTTAGCCAATTTTCAATTAAGAAACTTGCGCACAATGTGACAGGTTTGCAAAATCGTTGCCTTCTGTGCATGTCTCAAGATGGATTTCGGCAAGCCAAGTTTCTCTATGTTTTTTGTAAAATTGGACGAGACAACTCCCTCCACAGATATAACAATTGGGTAAATAAATACTCTGTCCAGTTTCCACATACCTTTGATTTGCCAGGCAAGTTCCTCGTATTTATTTATTTTTGCTGTCTCTGTTCTTCGGATGTTATTTGTCAACGGAACTGCGATGTCTAATAGTATGGCTGTTTTGGCTTCAAGATCAATTAGAAGAATATCAGGTCGGTTGTAGGCAATCGTCTTATCGGTCAATATAGGCCTGTCCCAGTAGAGAATTTGTTTACTTGATTCGACGACTGGTGCTGGTAGATATTTATAATATGGAGGAGTTTTCAGCCCCAGAAGACTGTATTTTATACCGATTTGTTGGTGAATCAGCTTTGCCACTTGATTGTGCCTCCCTAGATAGGCAGTCTCTGATAAAGTTGGGCAACCTGCCATGATGTGTTCTATCGATTCGCCAACAAGACCACACTTTCTGCACCTGTCTATCACGTTTAATTTTATTATTATTATTATTTTTTTTTTTTTATTATTATTAGCAATTTGTAGACAAAAAACTAGTCGAATCTAAATCAATTATTCTAAATTTATATTTATATTTTAGATAAATTTACAAACTTGGAAACAACGACAAAAGTCAAATTAGAAAATGGCTAAATACATATTCTGCTGACGGATATAAAGACGAAGAGATACAAATAATTAGATTATTTAAAAATTTAGCATAACTTTTAGCAATACATCAAAGTAACTCATTTAAAATGTTAAAATTATAGAAACCAAACAATAATAAGAAAAAAATGTCCCAAAAAGATTAGAAAATTAGATTAGATTAGACTGAAAATTAAATTATTTCTGTTAAAACACAATAATTTATACACAGAATTTTTATAAAATATCATAAATTCTCCATAGAAAATAATAACTGCATTTTGCGTAATATGTAACGCAACCAAACAATAGCACGAATGAAAACAAACGTTTTCGCACCAATATTCATTTTGAAACAATCGATAAACTATTTATATAATAATCTTGGAATACAAAACCAATTGGTACACAATTTCAAAGCAAAGTTATGATTTGAATTAGGAAAAACGTGTCATGTTCGATACTTAATATTCTAAATTAATACTAATACCATTGGTGCTGTAGAACGCAATTGCTTTAAAATAAAAATAACCTAAATCTTCAAAGAGGGGTAAGAGCCCGTAATGCATTCAAAGGTTGAATCCCATCACTTGATCCCATCCTTGATACATAAAAAAATGTAGCCGCTGTTATATATTATGCAAGAGATTTTTGTTTACAAAATCAAAAGATTCACCATATGCCTAGATTTTGTTAATACATGGTTTAGAATAACGAATTTGCTTTACATAAATGTGAGATATGTTGACACTTGTAGCTAATTAGATAAAAAAAGTGTGCGTGTTGCCGAAATGATTCATTCTTTGTAATTGTTGCAACATGTGTGAAATGCTTATTTCAATTTTAATAGGCATTTAAATAAAATATCTCTATTTTTGTATTGTTTGACTTACCTAGGATGTTTTCAACTTTATTCCGTTTTTTTTTTTTTAACAAAAATGTGTACACAATGTTAATGAATTTGGGGAAACGTGTTTTCCCTTGTTTAGTGCGGGAAGTACTGAGGAGAGAGTGAGTCATCCGCTATTTATAGAATTGTAAGCTGTGACATCAGAAAGACCCAATGGGTTTTCCTTATGGGAGCTTGCGCGTAATACTATAGCTTAAAAAGCTCGCCGAATCGATTTATCCTGCGCACGAGCACTAGCTATATTCACCCACTTTCATTTTTGCCAATTATTCTCAATGAGTACTCAGTGTATTTACTCTCAACATCCCTTCTATTATAATAAATAAAATTAACAACAAATTATAATAGCCCCTCTTCCACGAAAAACAATCCTTTAAACAAATCACTTTGGCATAAAACTACTCATTCTTTAACGAAAAATCATTTGAAATAAAAGGAAATATAAAGTTTTCCATGTCAGAAAGTTTGGGGTAAAGTTTTCTACTTTTGTTTCATTTGTCTCTCACATCTCTCATTGAACTCTTAACTCGTGCTGGCTGTTTGTATGTATAAATTTTTCATTTTCCCCCCATTTAATTGAATGAAATAAAGTTACAAGTGAACATGGGTAGTCTGTAACTGTCTTAGCATCGAGAATTTAATACAATTATTCGGAAGATGCAGAAAAAGAGAAGAAATTATTTAACTTTTATATTGTTTTTTCGGATACTTTTTTTCGGATGACATTATCCGTATACTTCAGTGAATTGTTTTCCACCCTCGTCCAACAACTCACGAATATTTGCTTTATTGCTTCTTGCGTGGGGCTTTATTTAAAATACTTCTACAAAGCAAATATTTGAAAATTATTCTATAACGTTGAAAATATATACTTTTACTTCACTCTTACGCACATCAAACAAATACAAGCTTTTCAACCACACTCAATCAATTTTCAACGATTTCAGTTTATTCAATGTTTTATTTATTGGAAATTATTATGAATTCAATTAAAACGAACAACAGTATTCGGGTAATCAAAGTTAGCTCGTTATTAAAATTGATCTAAATCAATTCAATGAAAATATTACACAAATATTACAGTAATAATGGCAAATGAAGCAGATCGAAATGTCTGTCAATTTAATAATTCAATTTATCTCTTTATTAAAACGATTCTAAAATGATTAATTAATTTAAGAGATTAATTAAAAAGATTAAGATTATCTATTAATATTTGATCATTATATTTAAATCATGTTATATTTCTATAAAAAAACAATCAACAATATGTAGAAATTGTAAATTGCAATTAGACATTATTTAGATGTTGCATATTATAATTAGACAATATTTAGATGTTGTAAAATGCAATAAAGATAAATTTATTTTCAAAATTTTCCTAATGTCTTTGGTCATAAGTCATTGTAGTCCTTCACATAATTTTAAAAAACTTAGGAACTTATTTAGAAAATATTTCACTAAAATTTCACTATTTCGCTTTGAATTCACGAGTGATTTAGAAACAAATACCATATCAGCTTTTTTATGAATCTTAGTTTGGGTAACTAGCCTTTAATAATACTATTACTGTTTATAATCTAAGAGTTGACATATGTTTTAAACTAGAGCGCCGCAATTAGACTTATATCTACACCTAACATTAACTTTTATACAAGTTTTGACTGCCTAGTCTTCTTTAATATGATTTGGTTTTGTACATCGAGCCTTAACCATCTAACCTTATCTGTCGAGGCTTGTCCATCTAGTTTTGACCATTCAGTCTAATTCGTCTTTTGTTATCCGACTAGTCATATTATGCTAGACGTATCGGTCAGTCCTCCTCGGTAGTGTAGTTGACAACATACCCGCCTGGCAAGCGGGAGACCCGGGTTCGATTCCCGATCGGGGAGGCAACAACTAGGCCTGTTTTCACTAACCCTCTGAGTTGCCCACCCTGAATGAATGCGAATTGTGCCATCTTGGGTTGCGCAAACTAAAAGCCAAAGTGGAATAGCCCTACTCGATAGTAGGAAATGTGCATCATTCCTTTTATTTGTTTAATTCACTTTTTACCTCGTTATAACATAGTAAAAAATATAAATACTAAAGTAAAAAAAAATAAAGTAAAAAATATAAATAGTAAAGTATTCCAATTAATTTTTAAAATAATACATAAACTACCGATTTTGAACGCTCCCATTTTCGCGCGCTTTGGATGACGTCACAGGGCACGTTCAGTATTGTTTGCTATATGCATAGACAGTTATTAGTTAGGGATTTTCAGTTTTAATAGCTATTTCGATAATGGAGAATGCTAAAAAACCATTTTATAAACACTGTCTAGTACCGGAATGCCAACATCAAGAATAACAAAGATTGTTTCTCAATTTCATAGATGGTTCAAGCTAAATTTAGCCATATTAAGTAACTTTATTGGTATCCATTAATCGATAGACTTTAATGATGCCCTCGGAAATAAAAATCACTTAAAATTATTGTTTTACTAATAGTGGACAAGACTGGTCAAAATTCGATAAACCTGTTCAAGGTTAAAAATGGTGCATGAATAGATACGACTAAACAAGACTATATATGGTTAAATAAGGCTATACAAAACCATTTATTTCTTAGATGATTAAAGCTGAATTTAGCTATATTAACCAAGATTACTAATGTCTACTCATCGACAAACTTGCCTATTGATCGACAGACTCTACTGATGCCTTTGAAAATGAAAATCACTTATAATTAGTTGTTTTACTATTACTGAACAAAACTGAACATGATTGAATATCTATGTACTATAATATGATATAATTCAAATGAAAGGGGAAAGGGCTTGGAATTGCTGCGACGGATGAAAATGGACACAGAAATAGGTAATGGAGAATGGTAGAATGCAAAATGTATACCAGTTTATTTTATTGTATTTAGTCTTTAGGTAAATAAATAAGGGAAAGTTATAAAGAGGAAAAATTTGGGAAAGGTTGGACAAAGCTAAACAAGACTAGACAAGACTAAATAGGATTAAACAAGACAATAAGATCGGATAAGATTCGACCAGGCAGAAGGCAGGAACGAGATCGGGCATATTATATAAGAGAAAGCTTTGACAAAACCACTTTCAGTCATTGTTCCTGATAATTTCTAATGTCACTATATACCAAATTCGCACTAGGTAATGGAAAACACTACAGAAATATTGTATGGGTCAATAATAAATTTAAAATAGTTGATTAATATTAGAATCTTTAATATAATAAAAATGCAATGTTACATAACCTTTAATAATTAGTGGACTGTATGTTTTACTTAATATGACTAAAATGTGAATGAATGAATTAATAAAATAGTTTCTCGTTGAAACTTAAGCAGACTTAGGGTTCCACCCCTACATGATGCATTTAGGGGGTGGCGCACGCGCAAGAATTACAATACTAAACATACACCCCCCTTGAAAGAATTGCTTTCAACAAGATTAATATAAAGATTACATGAAGAACTAAAATATATAATGCCTTAGACTAACAATAATAAATATACAAGAAAATAAATTCTTAAAAATAATGAAATAACTAATATATACACTAAATTACTGGTAATATAAACAAATTTACTACCGACCTCTTAAAGAGTCCAGATGCCGTTTCTACAGTTACCACTCGCACTATATTGTCATGACCAGGATGCACTTTCACAATTCTGCCTAAAGGCCACAATAGCGGTGGTGTATCTTCCTTCCTTATTAATACTAAAGTATTAACTTCAATATTTGGTCTTGACTTATGCCAATTTCTTCTTTGCTGCAATGTGTTGGTGTATTCAGTGGACCATCTCTTCCACAAATGTTTAATCATCTGGTTTAACCTCTGGTAGTGGTTCAATCTATTTTCTGGGGTGTGGCATAGGTCCTCTTGCGGTACACAATTTAGAGCATCACTAATAACGAAATGTTCTGGTATCAACGCAAGTAAATCATAATGGTCATTGGAAAAGGGAATAACAGGTCTGGAATTGAGGATTGACTCTATTTGCAAAAATACTGTTGTTAATTGTTCATATGTAAGGAAAGCATTTCCAATTACCTTTTTCAAAATGTTTTTTGCTGACTTTACTGCAGCCTCACAAAGCCAATTAAAATGAGGGGACCCCGAAGGTATAAACTTCCAATTAATGGAATTCGACTTAAAATAATTACAAAATATAGTGTCAGATAACAACCTAATAATCAGCCTTAATTCATTATTAGCACCAACAAAATTAGTGCCGTTGTCGGAATACAACAATTTACAAATTCCTCTTCTACCGCAGAATCCTTTAAAGGCATTTAAAAATGACGTCTGCACATTTACTTAACCTATCTCTACCAACGTTTTCTATAAACCTTCACATATATGCGAAAACTCCTTGTGATTTTACAAAACTAGAATATTTGCTCTCTAAATCGAGACAATCATTATTTCTTATACTTATCATGCACGACTTATGTATTTCTGGTAAACAACTTATAATATAAATATCTGCTACATTACTTAAATAGTAGGAATTTGTCGGAAGCCAATTCGGGCCCTTCCACCATAATTATTGTTCATCAGCTCTTCAGGACTTAGACCACGCGAAATTATATCCGCTGGATTGTCAACTGAACGGACGTGATGCCAATTTGACGTATCGTAACTTAACCCATGTATTTGTGTAACTCTATTCGCTACAAATATTTGCAAATTTTGTGGCTCTAAATGTAACCACCCTAAGACAATTGTTGAGTCACAAAAGTAATAAATTTTTACAAAGTTTTCTTTAAACGATTGCAAAACCGTGTTCATTAAATTTTCTAACAAAACTGCACCGCGCAGTTCCAACCTAGGCATTGTAATCGTTTTTCGCGGGGACACCTTGGATTTTACACATAATAATCTGCTGATAACATTACCAGAACTGTCTTTAATGCGAATATAAACGCTGCATCCATACGCAGACTCAGACGCGTCGCAAAATCCATGCAACTCTAATTCAGCGTAATCCCTAATTGTTACTTGTCTGGGTACAGCCAGGTTTATAAAAAAATTAAAATTATTAATAAGACGTCTCCAATCGGCGTAAATATTAAATGATACGGACTCATCCCATCCCAACCGTTCCTTCCAAAGACGTTGTAAAATAAATTTTATTTTAATAACTACTGGCCCTATTAAACCTAACGGGTCAAATATTTTTGCCACCGTGGACAATAATATTGAGCGTTTTGTAACCCTCTGATCACTACTAATAAAATCTAATTTAAATTTTAATGTGTCCGAATTAGAATCCCATATCAAACCTAATGTCTTTGAGTTCTCATCATCAATTATATAATATTTGTCGATGTCGCGTTTAATATCAAAATCATTAAAAATAAGTTTGTTATTGGAGGACCATTGTCTTAATTCAAATCCCGCTCCTTCTAATATCGCGCTAATATTATTTTTTAATTGAACTGTATCTTCTGTTATTTGAGCACCTGATATAAGATCTGATATTACTAGCTTTCCTTTATATACTAAATTTAATAAGTAATTTTGAAACCTTGTGAGTTCTGCTTTAATTTGCTTTCTTTTAATAATAAATTGTTTCAACTGGTTAGTTGCCATGTTAAAAAATAAAAATTAACAATGGAAACTATGAAACAGTATTTGTACAATCAGGTAAAGGGATTAGAAAAAGGAAAACTTACTTGCTTAACCACACGTCCCAAACAAATAGGGTGTAACCTTGAATATCGGATTACGTAGTTCGGGCTTACAGATGTGGCACGTTTTTTCGTGGATTTCTTTTCTTCTATCTTCTTTCTCGCTTGCACTCACGTTCAATAATTTTTTAATTTAATAAATCTAATATTAATCGTTGCACAATTGTTACGATACGGTTCGTATGGACCAATGAATACTTAATTTTAATAATTGCTCTACAATGCGGTTTGTATGGACCAATGAATACTTAAGTGTTAATAATAATAATAATAATTTCACTACAATGCGGTTTGTATGGACCAATGAATACTCAATTGTTAATAATAACAATTGCACTACAATGCGGTTTGTTTGGACCAATGAATACTTAATTTTAATACCTTTAATAATAATTTCACTACAGTCCGGTTCGAATGAACCAAATGTTTGGTCAATAATAAATTTAAAATAGTTGATTAATATTAGAATCTTTAATATAATAAAAATGCAATGTTACATAACCTTTAATAATTAGTGGACTGTATGTTTTACGTAATATGACCAAAATGTGAATGAATGAATTAATAAAATAGTTTCTCGAAGAAACTTAAGCAGACTTAGGGTTCCACCCCTACATGATGCATTTAGGGGATGGCGCACGCGCAATAATTACAATACTAAACAAATATAAATAAATACAAAATTTCTTTCAAACTTGACCAGCGCAGTATGAATATGGAGGCCGATAATTCTCATAACATGCCAAGTGATGTCATGCTTCGAATAGATCAATGGTGATGCGTTTCGCAAATTTGAATTTCGCTCGATTGTTTTGCACTCTTTGATTAAAGTTTTATGGAATTAAATACAAACTAAATGAGAAAATAATGGTTTAAGTGTAAAGTCCAGACCATAATGCCATAAGCCTTATGGCATAAGGCAGTGTTTCCAAAAGTGTGGTACGCGTACCCCAAGTGGTACGAAATGGGTTTCAAAGGAGTACGAAAAGATTATTCAAAAATTTCCCTTTTCTTTTGTGTGTGTGCCAAAGCAAATATAAAAAGAAAAAAAACATTTTGAAATAAAATAAAAGTTGATGTACCAAATATTGCTTTTTATAAAATGTTTGAATTAATATATTGCAAAATATCTCAAAATTCTTCCGAATTAGCTGTGAATCTGCTACAGTTCAATCATCTATGACGGTTAATTAATCTAATAGAAATAAAAAATTACTTGTGATACATTCTGTTTTTAGAGTATTTTTTAATTTTTTTATAATTTTTAAATAACCAATTATTTAAATCGTTTTTTTACGTTTTTCGGGACAAGCAGAAATTCTTTTAAAAAGAACTCTAATGAAGAGTATTTTTTTTCTAAAATTTATAATAAAACATGTTAATATCGTTTAAAAACTAATCCGTGGACTTAATATATTAATTATAAAAAAAAAACTATATTAATTATAAAATATGGGTACAGTTGCTGTCTCTGGCTATACAATATTCCAAAATATATAGTATATTCCAAAAACTTTCAACTACGGGGTAGGATATGCGAAATATTTGGAAGGGGTATATGGATCGAAGGTTTGGGAAACACTGGCATAAGGTATCGGGGTTAAAAAAATCAAGTAAATTTAAATCACTTGCATATTCCCTATAAGTTCGGGGTACCATACTCTCCTTTAATAAAAATGTAATCCGAAAGTTACATACATGGGTCGCCAACAATGCGCAGCTTGTCCGGCAATGAAATAAATATGTGAGCCGTCAAAAACATACATTAGGACCGCATGCGGCTCACAAGCGTACGAATGCCAACCCTTAGTCAAGTCTTGTCTATCTATTATTTTCCGTCTGGACATGTCTATGAACTAATAGTTATTTACATTAGAGTGTAGAAAGTTTGATTTCACAACGCGACAGCTCGTTCCCCATTAGCTGGAGCGCTGTAAAATCATTTCCGCACGAAATTTGTATAAATTTTTGTGGCCGACAATTATTATTAAAGAAACAAATAGACCCCCGCCTCCACCACCGGTCACCCACTCCCCCCCACGTCCGGTTCCCACTCCACGTTCGGTTCCCACCCCACTTCCGGTTCCCACCTCCCACTTCCTGCTCCCACCTCACTTCCGGTTCCCACCCCCACTTCCTGTTCACATCCCACTTCCGGTTCCCACTCTACTTCCGGGTCCTACCCCATTTACAGTTTCCACCCCACCTCTGCTTCGTAAAATTTTCCCATTTCCGGTTTCCACCCCACATCCAGGTTCTACCCCATTGCCAGTTCCTACCTCACTTCCGGTTCCGGCACTAGAAGTGGGGTGTGGACTGGAAAAGGGGGTGGGAACCGGAAGTGTGAGTAGTACCCGGACATTGGGGAGGGAACCGGACGTGGGGTAGGAACCGGAAGTGAGAGCGTCGTGGGGGGCCGGAAGTGGAGTTGGAGTGTTCAGAACGAACCATCTTTCCCAACTATTTAGATTATTTACCCTACTAAAAATTATTTCATTTGACACAATGCGGGAAAGTACGGCTACTACGCGGGAAAGTGACTTTACCGCATTGTAGCCGGACTTTACAACATTGTGAGTAAAATTCTAGTTTCGCTTGATGTATACACGATGTCAAAGCTAGCTTTACAATTCAGGAGCCCAAAATAGTTACTTACATTAGAGTGCGGAAACATTGATTTTACAATGCAACAGCTCGTTTGGGGAACGAGCCCGGAGGGCGAGTTCCACATTTGCTGGAGCATTGTAAAATCATTTCCGCACGAAATTTGTATAAGATTTTTTGGCCGACAATTATTATTTAAGAAACAAATAGATTTAGATTAATTACAATATTGGAAATTATTTAATTTTTTAATGTTGGTACTCACAAACTTTGACATTTTTACTAATTCAATTTTATTAGTTTGGTTATGTCATTTTTCCAAATGTCAGACGCACAATAAAATTTAAAAAATCACTCTTATTTTCTACATTATCCTGACAAATGTGGTGTAAAGTAGCGTTTTTTTAAATAGATTTTATTGTCTTACACTTAATTTATTTATTTTGTGTCCCAGAAAGGTTAAAATTTACTGGTCACTTTACCGCATCCTAGCCGTACTTTGCAACATTGTACGTAAAAATCTAGTTTCGCTGGACGTATACACGATGTCAAAGCTAACTTTACAATTCAGGAGGCCAAAAAAGTATTTTACAAGCTCGGCGCGCGAAGAAAGATTAAAAACGCCGTTCGGCCGCCGCGATATTTTTTCTTTTTCACTTCATCGCATCGGCGAAGTTTAATTTTACGTTGTTGAACTCGAACTTCATTTGTAAACTTGAATTTTTCGTATATCTTTCCAGTTTTTAATTTTACAGAAAAATGTTTTAGGGGTTTTCAATACAACTCTAAAGAGTTCTGCAGGGAACTGCAAACTTAACTCATGCACGACTTTTTTCTTATTCACTTCATCGCATCAGTGAAGACTAATTTTCGCATATCTTTCCAACTTTTAACTTTACCAGTTTTAACTTTACGGAAAAATGTTTTAAAAATTTTCGATAGAACTCTAACAGTTCCGCCGGGAACTACAAGGAGAACTGTTGCGCAATTTTTTTTCTTTTCACTTCGTCGCGTAGGTGAAGTCTAATTTTTCGCATAATTTTGAACTTTTCAGAAAAATGTTATAAGGATTTTCGATAGAACTCTATTAGTTCTACCATGAACTGCAAATACGTATATTCATGTCTTTTACTTTATTTTCTTCCGTATTTGTTCTTTCCGGCTCATTGGGAATGTGTTTTAATGTAACCATCATTTAATACAGATGTTTTCACAAACATTCCTTAGAAACAACTGTAGCGGCAACGGGCCTTTCCGAAGAAGGCTTTCAAAGAAATTAGTTTTACGCTAGGGTCGTTGCTATAATACCCAAACAAATCCTATAAATATTTTGTCTGTTTTATTATCGGGTTAATACTGTAATTACCCGAACGATTTTTCAGAAATATTTTCGTGGAATATTTTACATCAGGATCATTACAGCAATCGTCGAAGAAATGCTAAAAGATTTAATATTTATGTTTTATGGTAGGATTGATTATAATCTTCGAAAGATTTCTAAAAGATTTAATACGTGTTTTATGATAGGATAAATATTATAATTTTCTACCGATACAAATCTAAGAAAGATTAGTTTGCGACAGCAGAGAAGAAAAACAATCCCCAATAAAACGGGTCCAGATACCTGAAGGACCATATAAAAACGCTCACCACCGAAACACAGGCAGTTAACCGGCAAAGTTCGATATAGCAGATCACCGAGTTCAGTTCAACAAGTTCATCAAGTTCAGTTAACCGGAACAGGTTACCCACGCCGCAGTCACGCCAATAAGTTTATAGAGGTTGCAGCTCCGCGAATCCGTTGTTATATTGTTCTAGTGTTATTTAGTGTCATTTAATTATTGTAAATATATTTCCTCCTATTAGAAAACGTGAGTGATAAATTTATTCCTAACACCTATCACCCACAAACTGGTGAGCCCGACTTGATCTACAAGAGGAATCCGATCATCTACAAATTGGTCGTCGTGATCGATAAGAGAAACCTAGACATGCCAATATGGAAGAAAACGCGCCTGAAGATTGCCGCATCGTCGAAAAGTTACCTCCATTCTGGCCATAGAAACCTGAATGTTGGTTTCGTCGCGTAGAAGCCATGTTTAAAAACCAGTGGAATCACAAGTACGAAAAGAAGGTACGAAATATAACCACCTCATCACCTCGCTGGAGCAAGAATACAGCGCAGAAATTGAAGATTTATTGGACAACCCGGCCACCGACGGAAATTACGAACTGGTGAAGAGAACCCTGATAGAACGACAGTCCGCGTCGAGTAGTACGAAGGTTCGACAATTGCTCGAAAACGTCCACATCGGTGCCCAAACTCCGTCACAGCTGTTACGCCAGACGAAATCCCTCGCCGGAGGCCAAATAACGGACGATTTCATCAAGACCATGTGATGGAAATGGCTGCCCACGTCAACGCAACGCGTATTAGCCATGGACCGCGGCGGTCCATGATGGATCAGAATCTCGCCGCCTCTACGTCACCGGCAAAGAAACGAAGATAGCCTTTCTTGTCGACACCGGCGCAGATCTATGCGTGTTCCCACGATCACGGTTATGTGGTCGCCACAGAAAATCGGATTACGAGCTCTTTGCAGCCAACGTCACGCCGATCGCCACCTACCGGACAATGCCGTTAACACTCAACTTACGTCTCCACCGCAATTTCAATTGGAACTTCGTAATAGCGGACGTGGAAAGACCGATAATAGGAGTCGATTTCTTGGCACACTACGGACTCCTGGTGGACCCACGGAACTAACGCTTGGTCGACAATATCACCTCCCTTACCAAGTATGGTCAAGAAGTACGCGAAGAAATCCAGTCCATTCGAAAGGTCCACGGGGATTCAGGATATCACCGTCTTCTAGCCGAGTATCCCGACCTCTGCAGGCCACCAGGATTCCACCGTGAAGTAAAACACGCTGTAACACATCATATACGGACCACACCAGGTCTGCCAGTGTATTGCCGACCACGAAGATTGGCGCCCGACCGATTGATGCTAGCCAATGCCGAATTCAATCAAATTCTACAACAGAGTATAATTCGACCGTCGAAAAGCCCATGGGCGTCCGCACTACACATAGTACCAAAAAAGGACAACGGACTACGCCCGTATGGCGATTATCGCGCGCTGAACGCACGGACCATCCCAGACAGATACGCCGTGAGGCACATCGAGGACTTCTCGCAATCATTGGCCGGATCAAAAATCTTTACGACACTCGATTTGTGACGAGCCTACCACCAGATCCCGATAGAGCAGGACGACATCCCGAAAACAGCAATAACAACACCGTTTGGTTTATTCGAGATCCTACGGACACCATTCGGATTAAGAAACGCGGCGCAGGCCTTCCAACGGTTCATCGACGAGGTCCGGCGCGGTCTGGAATTTTGCTTCGCGTACATCGACAACATCCTCATCGCTCCCACGAACGAAGCCGAACATCTTGAGCACCTGCGAATCGTTTTCTCGAGATTAAACGATTACGGCATCATCATAAACCCCGGGAAATGCATCTTCGGAAAACAAGTCCAAATTCTTGGATACGCAGTTAGCGAGGAAGGAACACGGCCACTGGATGACAAGGTGAAAGCCATTCAAAAATTTCCAATACCAAGGACGATAAAGGAGCTTCGCCGATTTCTTGGAATGATAAACTCTATAGACGTTTCATCCCAAACGCGGCCGCCTACCAACAACCCTTAAATGAATTATTAAAGGGCCCGAGAATAAAAGGTAACGCTCCCATCACTAGCGGAAAACGGACAACAAGCCTTCGAAAGCATGAAAGACGCGTTAGCCAACGCCACCATGCTCGAACATCCAACAATGGGAACGCCAATATCGATAAACGTCGATGCCTTCCGACTATGCTTTGAGAGCCGTTTTGCAACAATGTTTAAATAACGCCTGGCAACCACTTGCATATTCACCAAAGCCTTGTCAACAGCCCAGAAGAAGTACAGTGCTTACGATCGGGAATTGCTCGTAGTATACGCTGCCGTCAAACGTTTCCGACATTTCGTCAAAGGACGATCTTTTACCATATTCACGGACCACAAACTGTTGACGTTCGCCTTCAGACAGAAGCCAGAGAAGTGTTCGCCGCGGCAGTTTCGATATCTAGATTTCATCGGACAATTCACGACCGACAGCCGTCACGTCGAGGGAGCGGAGAACACCGCCGATGTTTTGTCTCGTATCGAGGCCATATCAGTAGCAGTCAAACTCGAAGATCTCGCCACGGCTAAAGAAACGGACCAGGAGTTACAAGAATTACTGGAATGCAACAACCATTCTCTGTAACTACACAAAATGAAGTGGCCGGATACGGAAGTAGAGATTTACTGCGACATATCGACAAGAAAAATTTGCCCATACGTCCCGCAGCAACTACGTCGGAGCGTATTCAACAGTTTGCACGGATTGGCCCAACCTGGAATACGAGCATCCCAAAAGCTATGTACGCAGCGGTATGTATGGCCAGCCATATCAAACGACTGCAGAGAATGGGCCAGGACTTGTATCCCTTGCCAGTGCTCAAAAATATCTCGTCATGTAACCACACCCGTCAGTGCATTCGAAAATACAGAAGAGAGATTCGAACACATCCATATAGATATTATAGGGCCGTTACCCACATCCCGTGGAGCCAGGTACTGCCTCACCTGCGTGGATCGATTCACGCGATGGCCGGAAGACATACCCCAGACATAACGGCCGAGACCGTGGCAAGATCCCTAGTCGAGGGATGGATTTCACGTTTCGGAGTTCCGTCCAAAATTACATCTGACCAAGAAAGACAGTTCGAGTCCCACCTGTTCAAAGAACTGATGAGTTTAACAGGTACGACACACCTGAGAACGACAGCCTACCATCCAGCAGCTAACGGCATAGTAGAAAGATTCCACCGTCAGCTAAAGGCAGCAATAAGCAGCCACCATACGACGGTCCCTTCAAGGTCATCAAAAGAAGAAGTAAAAACTACATCATCGACAAAAGTGGACACAACGTGCGGGTATCAATAGACCGCTTAAACCAGCATACATTACAGACACGAGGGAAAGAAGCCCGAAAGAGATCTTCACGGACGAAGGAAGTGAAGATTACAACGTTGAAATGGAGACCCCCCAAAAGAGGAGACCAACGAATGTAACTACACCGACGTAACAATCTGGCTACAATACAAGATCGGGTAGACGGGTACAATTACCCGATCGACTGCAAGCAGGGGGACGATGACGTCTTAAAACAGCTACCAGGACGCCTTCAACAACCCACAACTGCAACAGCAAATACTTTCTAACGTTAACACTGGCAAGGGAGTGATGTGGCGGCAACGGGCCTTTACGAAGAAGGCTTTTCAAAGAAATTAGTTTTACGCTAAGGTCGTTGCTGTAATACCCAAACGAATCCTAAAAATATTTTGTCTGTTTTATTATATGGTTAATACTGTAATCACCCGAACGGTTTTTCAGAAATATTTTCGTGGAATATTTTACAATAGGGTCGTTACAGTAATCGTCGAACAAATTCTAAAAGATTTAATATTTATGTTTTATGATAGGATTGATTATAATCTTCGAAAGATTTCTAAAAGATTTAATACTTGTGTTTTATGATAGTATTAATATTACAATTTTCTAACGATACAAATCTAAGAAAGATTAGTTTGCGACAGCAGAGAAGAAAAACAATCCCCAACGAAACGGGTCCAGATACCCGAAGGACCATATAAATACGCTCACCACCGAAACACAGGTAGTTAACCGGCAATGTTCTATATAACAGTTCACCGAGTTCAGTTCAACAAGTTCATCAAGTTCAGTTCACCGGAACAGTTCACCCAAGCCGCAGTCACGCCAATAAGTTAATAGTAGGTTGCAGCTCCGCGAATCCGTTGTTATATTGTTATAGTGTTATTTAGTGTCATTTAATTATTGTAAATATATTTCCTCTTATTACAAAACATGAGTGATAAATTTATTCCTAACCCCTATCACCCACACAACAATTTGTAATTGTGATTTGAGATGATTATTTTCTTGAATTTTTTTTAGTTCTTTCAAAGTTATTTTCGGATTTTCTTCTACATAACGTGGTGAAAAAAGACGGACCAAAATTACAGCTGAACTTCATGTATATATGGAACATGATGTTCAGCTGTAATTTTTGGCCGTCTTTTTTCACCACGTTGTTTTTTATTGTCTTGTTGATTTACCCATCGATAATCAGTGGATTTTTGAACTCCTAATGTATATGCTAGCGTTCTCCAATCTCCGTAGCTATTGTACATTGCACAAATTTGCATTTTAATATTGTCCTTAATTATTTATATAGTGTCGAGTATGAAGATTTTTATAGTATTAAATAGTAACATTTGTATTTTTCTTTATAGATTATAATTTCTAGGAAATCATTGTATACATATCATCAACAAAGTTGACTTCATTAGTATAAGTAATCTTTCTATAAGGAAACATTTCTTAAAAACAACTCTTCACAGGCAAACACCTCGACTGACATTGAATTACATTAAAAAAGTTTTTGGGTTCTATATAACCCAATAAAAAAACCTTTCAAAAAAACTATATCCTGATCAAATACAAAAGATAATTATCAATTAATTAATGAACATTCATAGACAAGTTCTGCTTTTTGGCTTCATCAGTATGGCTTTATCATTAACAACAAATTAAAATTAGAAATTAAAATGAAATACGACATACCAAGTGTGATATTTACAGCTAACTGGTATTATTGTATTTATGATTATTCTATTTATAGTCGAACCAGGTATTGAGATTTTGGGAAAAACATATGCTGCGCTTGTTGTACTAGCGGACAATTAACATTGGTGGAAGCAATTGGTGGAAGTTGAATAAAATTCTTTAATAAATTAAAGAATTTTATTCAACTTCACTAATTTGTTGTTAACAATAAAGCCATACTCATGAAGCCAAAAGGCAGAAACGCGTCTATGGATATTCATTAATTAATTGACAATTATCTTTTGTATTTGATCAGGATATAATTTTTTAGGAAAATTTCTAAATTCAATCTCAGTCGTGGTGTTTGCCAGTGAAGTAGTTGTTTTAAAAAAATGTTTTTTATAGAAAGATTAGTTATACTAATGATGTCAACTTTATTGACGATATGTATACAATGCTTTCCTAGAAATTATAATCTTTGAAGAAAAATACAAATGTTACTATTTATTAATATTGTCCGCTTGAGCTTTTTTTATGTAACCACTTTTTTAATAGAATGAAACACGGAAAGTATAAACTTACTGTTAAATTACTATTGGCAAAACCATACTATATTATAGATAATAACATCTACTTAATTAAGTATATATATTCTAATTAATTAATATTATTGCGTCCCTTTAGGACTACCAAAACAAATCTCATGTGAAATTTGTAGGTTATTTACTAGCTCTCAGTCCACTTTCGTGGAACTCAACAAGACCTGGAAAAATAACATTATTTTTAAGATCGTGTCTTTCTATTAACTTAAGTGAATAGCTTTGCTGTTATGAATTATAACTTTTAAAACACTTACTTGAAACTCCCGTAGTTGGTTTTTGTTTTTGACATTTCGTGAGAGAGACATGAACTTATACGGTTATTGATTTAAATGATAATTTACTATTGGTAAAATCATCCCATATTATAGATAATCATATAAACTTAATAAAGCCGGAACACAGCTTGAATATATAAATATATTCAACCTTTCCAGAGCTGTATAATATTATTGATTCTTTTTAGGACTACCAAAATAAATCTCATGTGAAATTTTTAAGTTATTTACTAGCACTCAGTCCACTTTCGTGGCACTTAACTTACAGATTCAACATGAGATTTGATTTGGCAGTCCTAAAAAGTCTCAATAATATTATAGAGCTCCGGAAAGGTTGAATATATTTATATATTCACGCTGTGAATGTGTCCGACTTTATTATGTTTATACGATTATCTATAATATAGTATGGTTTTACCAATAGTAAATTATCATTTAAATCAATAACCTGCTAAGTTCATTTCTCTCTCACGAAATGTCAAATTAAAAATATCTAACCTCTAGTCAACCACGGGAGTTTCAACAACAAAGCTGCATTGGTGAGCGATAAATGTGAGCGAATTAAGTTAATAGAAAGACACGATCTTAAAAAACAATGTTATTTTTCCAGTTAACTTATTCCAGCGGAACACAGATTCAATATATGAATATATTCAACTTTTCCGAAGTTCTATAATATTATTAAGTCTTTTTAAGACTATAAAACAAATCTCTAGTTGAAAGACATGTTGTGTTATTCACTAGGAATCATTCCTCTTCCCCGACACTTACACAAGACGCTAGATAAATAACATTGTTTTTATGATCAGATCCTTCTATTTAACTCAAAGTAAATAGCCATCTGCAGACGCATTTCGAGATCTATCTCTCATCAATGCATTTTGCTCTTGATCTAGTGCTTTGTTTTAGTGTTACGAAAGTGAACTAAGTTCTAGTGAATAACACAAATATCTGTTGTCTTTCTGCAGATGGATATTCACTTTGGGTTAAATAGAAGGATCTGATCTTAAAAAACAATGTTATTTATATAGTGTCTTGTTTAAGTGCCACGGAAGTGAACAGAGTCCTAGTAAATAACACAAATATATGTTGTCTTTCAACATTAGATTTGTTTTATAGTATCAAAAAGACTTAATAATATTATAGAGCTTCGAAAAAATTCAATATATTTATATATTAAAGCTGGGTTCCGCTGAAATAAGTAGATATGATTGTAATTATAATTAGTTTAATTATTTATCCAGATCCTGTTGAGTGCCACGAAAGTGGATTGGGTGCTAGTAAATAACTTACAAATTTCACATGAGATTTGTTTTGGTAGTCCTAAAAAGTCTCAATAATATTATAGACCTCCGGAAAGGTTGAATATATTTATATGTTCAGGCTATGTTCCGGCTTTATTAAGTTTACTGTCAAATTATTATTATCTTTTAAAAATTTTATTTTTATTCATTTATTGTGTATTTCAGTTATTTATAGATAATATAGAGAAAAATAAGTTTACAATAACATTGAGTAAAGAAATACACAAATGGACATGTTTGAGGTATCATAAAGAATTTCTCAGTCTTCCACATGCCCAGCTTCCACATTTGCTTTTTTAATTTTTTTGTTTCACAGCCAACTCAATTTGAAATTGTTTATTGCATTTTGAAATTGTTTATTCTGACTTTTTTCCCAATTTGGAATTGTTTGTTCCCAATTTGAAGTTGAAAAGGTATATATTAAAAACTATTTTATATCTAGCAGGAACTCTGATGAAATATTATATTTTGAAAATTCGATTGCTAACTTCACAGGAAATTTAACCCGACTACGGCGAATTCAAAAGAAAAGAATGTTACACTATACACGTTTGTATATATGCATTTGAGTTTATTATTGTGTTTATCACACTAAATCCCAGAATTTCAGGACTGCTTTTGACAACTGAAGGAACGTTGGATTCATTATGTAATGAAATAAGCAATATTGTATTCGCTTTATTGTAATATCAAATTCAAAAATTTTAATAACAATACACAATTGTACTCCTCTTATACATATACAACATGTATATTGTATTTACTAATACAATACTATTGTACAATACAATTTGTCATATTCAGATTTTTTTATGAGTTGAAGAAAAATTAAAAAATCTTCTTTTAATTTAAAAACTACATTATATAATTTGTTTAATATAATATTGAAATTAGAGATAAATGTGTTATTTAATATTGAAAAGATGCTTATCATGTTCCAGTATAATACCAATTATGCGCGCTTTCAGTTCAAGATGGTTTGGCGAAATGTCACATACAGAAGGTTGGATTCATTTTGTTTAGCTTGAAGATAAGCAATTATATTATTTGGAGAGGCATTTAAAGAGGTTTTAGAATTTATTGTCGGTTCTGTATTATAGTATAAGTAGATTAGTGAATTCGTTCATTTTCCGTTTTGAATGTTTTTTAAAGGCTGTCTAGCCTTGACGGTTCATTAAGCTTTATTGGGATTATAAGGAATTTGAATTTTAATACTGTAAGTATAAACTTGAAATCTTTTTTAGAGAGTTTTAAATGTATAGAGAACTATTTGGGAAGGGGAGACGGGATTGAATCAATTTCAACTGTTATAACAAACCTAAATCCTTTAAGTTTCTACGTCATTTAAATATTTTGAGATTTAAATATATTAACATTATTATAGTAATTGCATTTAAAACAATTTCCAACTTTTTGAATCAATGTTTTTGCAATAAATAATTAAATCCAACTCAAAAAATGGTTGAGAAAACCGTCTCACAATGTTTTTACAACTTACAGTATAATTACAAATCAGTCAGTTATGAAATTAACTGACAACAAAAATAATTTAAACTTCACTGATAATTGCTTATACACAAAATAAATATTTAATTCCATGTGAATTTCACCGTGGGAATTAAATTTATTACTTCATTTATTTTGAAATCAAATTTATTAAATCGACCATAAATTTAAACCAAAAGAAATTGATTACTGCAGAAAAACTTGCATATGCAAAAAGTTTGTTAACTAAAATTATTTTATAATTTCAAGTGGAAAATCTGTCTCAAACGCTTAGCTGACAGGAGCTCATCAAGTGGAAGAGCTTTAACTAGCATTAACATTATTACATGTAATTTAAAATTGTAACTTACAAAATGTTATTTCACTTAAATGAATTATTATCACATGAAAACACTGATTAGCGTTACTATGCAAATTAATATTATCCAAAGCTTTATTACAACGTTTAATATCAGCCGTTTGCAACCTTTCGGTAAGTTAATAATTTCATCATATAAAGTAAACAATATAATATATTCTTTAATTACGATGTTCTTATGTCTGTGCTGATGTTCTTATCACAGCATTTTAATTATGTAACGCGGGGGAAAATTAAAATTTATGTAATATTTGAGAGTTCCTTTTACATTTATAAATAAATATTTGTCGGGCGAGGGTAAACCGAGTTATTTGAGATGTTAGTTCAATATGGAGGGAATTCAAACTTTGACGAGGAAAATCTAAAGGGATGCAGGACGCTTTGTTTTTTTTTATTGATAAGTTTAAAGTTCAATGTTTTAATTAACAAAATTTAAACTATTTAAAGAGTTTGAGGATGTGACATCGCCGTTGTAAATATTTGGAATGATTAGCGTTTTTTGTTGCCTTTAAAACTTTTATACAAAATCTTTACAGATCCTTGAAACTTAATCTAAGTCCGTTAGTAGCAGTATAAAATCTTTCTAAGACCAGAATATTTATCGACACCCATGCCAGGATATTACATTCATATTTAAATTTTTTCCATGACCTTAAATCTTGTAACTACTATGTTCTTTATTATTCCAAGCGAAATAAATTCTTCTCTAAAAATAAGGAAAATTTTAAACGCTTGATAACAAAAAAAAGTTTATTTGTAGTTACACAGTTCATTAGGAAAATATTTTGTATTCTATATTATTTCAGATATTTTTAATGTATTCTATGTCTATGTATTCTAATGTATTTAATGTATTGTTTTTTTTTTAAATTATTTTACTGAATTTAATTACAACATATTTTTTCTTATAGCAGGCTTTTTAAGTCTTATTGATTAATTAACAAATGTGCATTTAATAATTAGAATTATTTAAAGTATCAAATGTTTTGTATAATCCCATATTCTACATTTTGAAATTTCCGCAATTTAAATGATTTCGTTGATTTGAACAATGCGCAAAATATTTTATAAGCAGCTTAAATGTAAAAAAACAAGCATAGAATGTTAGATATTGCAAATGTAGACTGTTTTTTTGTGGGTAGACTGTTTGTTGTGGGTTTTGATACTAGGGGGTTTATTACCCGGCCCATCCACCAGCATTACTCTTTTTTTTCTGCGGCGCTTTCATTGGTGTCATTATTGTAAAATCGTTTTTGATATTATTTGATACGTGATAAGATGAGCCAATTTGTTTTAATCCAATCGTCTGTCTGTTTGTAATCGTTATTAAAAAACAAACAATAAAAATATTATTAATTGAATCGTGCAATCTAATGCTAAGAAAATATTTGCTAATAATGTTCTTGCGCTCAGATAATTTTTTTTTGATAATGGAACGCTTATAAAGTAACAATAAAGTTTTCATTTTTTAAATTTAGAAATTACCATTAGATCGATAGAAATCTTAATGAAATCTCTATTTTGATGTTAAAAATTTAGATAAAGAGGAAAATAAGCGGGCAACAGCCTCACGAGAACAATCGATTTACTGGAAAGTTAATCAGGCTAGTTTAAACGACTCTCATAGGAACTAAATGCAGGTGCAGGATCAGGAAAAACGTCTCGAAAGATTTCAATATACCCAGAGGTGTGAAACAAGGAGACATAATACCACCCATACTATTTAACCTTGTATTAGAAGGCATCATTAGGAAAATTAACATCAACCCCGGTGGTACACCGTTTAGCAGAAGCTCTCAACTACTAGCATACGCAGACGACGTAGTAATACTGGGCAGGAGAGAAAGGGACATAGTAGAAATACTGAATCAGATAGAACAGGCAGGAAAACAAACTGGACTTGACTGCACTAACAACCTGGCGTGGAGGCCCACAGAGAGAGAATGAATTTTTGGAGATACAGAACCGCCAACTATGTAAAACGAATACTTTAAAATATTTAGGCACTACAATTAACCACAATAATGTCTAGCGAACTAAAGCAACGCATAATAACAAGCAGATAATAGGTGCATGTTCGCGCTTGACAGTATACCGAAATCGAGAGCAATATCGAGAGCATGCAAGGCTCCGCTTATACAAAACGGTGATAAAACCTGTCGTAAGTTATGGAAGAGAGGCGTGGACCCTCACATAAAGAAATGAAGAGCTACTAAATCGATTTGAAAGAAGGGTTTTAAGGAGAATATATGGACCTAAAATGACCTAAAATGGAGAATACAGATGAACTTCGAATTAAAAGAACTATTACAAGAACAAGACATTGTTGGTTGTATTAAAAGGTAACATATAAGATGGGTAGGCCACGTCTGGAGAATGCAAAACACAAGAACAGCCAGAGCTGTGTTTACAACTACACCAGAGGGTCGACGACCTAGAGGACGGCCTCGGTCAAGATGGAAAGATAATGTGGTAGAGACCTGAAAGTTCTGAGAATTAAGAACTGGACTATAGCAGCTGTACATAGAGACAGATGGAAGGCGGTTGTCGAAGAAGCCAGGGCTCTACATGGGCCGTAGTGCCGTGTGTGTATGGAAGTACAAACTAGTACAGTCTGATGTATCGAGTTCAATTCGAGCAATGTTCGAAAACATTTGTTCCAATAAAACAAATGTGACTACTAACGTACCAACTTTACAGAGAGACAAGCTTAAACAAATGAGACAAACATTTCATACCTAACAATGGTAGGGGATTATGAAAGGAGGGATTTGACGTGAATGTGGAAAAGACTAAATGGTTGCGATTTAAAAGAGGTGGTAAAAAAATAAAATTTTAGAAAGAGCGGTTGGAGAAGGCTGGAAATGCAGGAAGTGCAGAAGTTCAAGTATCCGCGGTATGAATTTGGAAACGGGTGCAGCAACAAAGAACATGTGCAGTACGTTTCGAAGAAATCACATGTGGCGGCGGGGCGAATCTGGATCGGGTGGAAGAATAATTTCGAAGTAAACATCAGCGCAGCGCGGCTGAGACTGTGTGGAAGGCATGTGTGAGAAGCATTTTAATGTATAGCTCAGAAGTCTGGGGGACGAGAGAGGAGGACGGGTTAGAGAGCGTTCAGTTAGTTTTTCAAACAAATTCTGCGGCTTGACAGGTCGACACCGGGTTACATCGTCCTCCAGGAGGTAAATGCGTGCAAGGTTACTGTATTGGCGGCGAGAAAAGTTATAAGATTTGAATGCAAAGTGAGCAATATGGTAGACGAAAGGTTAATAAAAGAGGTGTTTACAATGGTAAATCGATTGCAAGGAGGCGGTAAGAAGGGGTGTGAATGGGGCAGGAACAAGAAGAATTTATATATTAGGTGGTTTATCTAGCCTGGGGCAAGGGAGGCTAAAGCAGAAACAGGGGCAGTGGGCTAAAAGTATGGTGCAACGCTTGCAAGAAGTGCATCTATAGGAGCAGCAAAGCTAAATAGCGAGCAGTAAATTCCATAAAGAGTCTGTAAGGACACAGGTACATGGGTGTTTACCAGCCTATTTAAGCGCAAACCAAGAGACCGGTGCTCAAGTCTTGATTGCAAGATATAGGTGTGGGAGTGAGTAGCGTGAAAAGAGATACTGGATAAATGAGGAGCATAGAAAGTGCAGTGTTTCTGGGACATCAGAAGATATTGGCATAAGCATTGGATGGAAGTGTGTACACGGGATGAATGGAATGAATGGAAAGGAGAGAAATGAAAGGAAAAAAGAAATGTTACATTATATATAAATATATATATATATATATATATATATATATATAAATATATATATATATATATATATATATATATATATATATATATATATATATATATATATATATATATATTCTGGTTAGGTTTGAAAATGGTGTCGATGTTGTGTCTTTTTAGGATTCTGGCGATTTTGTCAGTTGATCCCTGCACATATGGTAGCTTTGCAGTGCTAACGGGTTTCTGACGTTCTTCAGTTCTTTGGTTACTGTTCTCTGTACGACGGAAAGCTCTGGATATTAAGATGTTGGGATATCCATTTGAAGAAAGAGCTTCTCGTAAGTTCTTCAATTCTTTTGGAAAGTTAAGCTGGTCGGCTAGTCTTTTGGATCGGGTGGTAAGAGTGTTGACTACAGATGCTAGTTGTTTGGGGTGATGGTGCGAAGAAAGGTTCAGATATCTGTCTGTATGCGTTGGTTTCCGGTACACAGTGTCACTTAAGGTGCCGACTGCTTTCTTCTGTACCAAAACATCCAAGAACGGAAGTCGTTAATGCTTTTCTATCTTCATTGGGAATTTGATTTGGTCGTGTTGGGAGTTAAGATGGGTAAGGAATTTGTCCAGCTCTGGTCTGCCGTGGGGCCAGATTACAAATGTGTCGTCAACATATCTTAACCAGAGTGTAGGTTTAAGTGTGGCGTATGAGATTGCCTTTTCAAACCTTTTCAAAATCTGTAAGAAATATGTTGGCTATTACTGGGGATAGAGGTGAACCTATTGGTGCTCCTAGGACTTGTTTGTATATTTGACCATCGTACCTAAAGTATGTATTCTTTAAACAATGTTCTGTCAGATCTGATACATACTTTTCTGGTTTTAACTTCGACCATATGCTGTTTAAGGCCTCAGGGACCGGTACTTTTGTGAATAAAGATACAATGTCAAAGCTCACAAGGAGGTGGCCGGGCTGGAGTTGGTGATTTTTCAGTATGCCGATGAAGTGTTCAGCATTGCGGACATAGGAATCACAATCTTCGGCGTATGGTTGTAAACATTTGCTAAATGTTTCGCAAGAAGTTGGACCGGTGAACCAACATAACTTGCTATTGGTTGGAGTGGGGCTCCATCTTTGTGAATCTTTGGTAAACCATATATATTGGGACACCGTGATGATTTCTCCCTTGGTATAAGATATTTCATTGTTTCCTTGACAATGCTGGAGCTTAGAATCTTTTGTCTGGTAGTTTTCTCAAGAGAGGTAGTGGGGTCCGTTGTACTGAGTAGATAAGCTGGATCATCTAAGATTGTGGTCATTTTTCGTTTATAGTCAGCACTGTTCATGACTACAAAGCAATTTCCCTTATCAGCCGGTAGGACCAGAATGCTGTTGTTTTCTCTTAGTGCCTTGAGGGCTTTGAATTCCTCGTATCAGATGTTTCTTGTGGGCGGTTTGGCAGATCTAAAAATGTGGCATGTTTCCTGTCTTATTGTCTCGGCTAATGTGGCAGGGAGTTGTGAAATAGCTGTCTCGACACCAGTGAATATGTCTTCTTTGCGAAGGCGAGTTGGTGCGATTGCAAAGTTAAAATCCTTGGCCAGTACGGTTTTGGTAGGTTCGTCTAGGGGCTGGTCTGAAAGATTGTAAACTACTTTGTCGATTTTGAGTGGTTTTGGTGCAGGTTTTTTTCTTCGTCTGACAAGGTTGTATTTTTCTATCTGTCTATTGGTGATTAATAATCTATTCTGTTCAGCTCTGTTGTTAGACATTAAGTTTATCCGTTGCCAGTGGAGAGGGTGTAGCGTAGTGGTTAGAGCTATCTGGGTTAACCTAACTGGGTTAACCTGGGTTAACCTAACCTAAACTAACGGTTAACCCATACGGACGCATATATCTCTTGAAAATGGCGAATGTTAGTTCGCCGAAACGTGGAGAATCCGGTTTAGAACCAACCCTCAACATCAACGCGGAATCCCCGAGAAAATAAACCAACACACACATATACATACATACATACATATATATATATATATATATATATATATATATATATATATATATATATATATATATATATATGTATATATATATATATATATATATGTATATATATATATATATATATATATTATCCGTTGCCAGAGGAGAGGGTGTAGCCCGTTGTGGTTAGAGCTATCTGGGTTGTCTAACGGTTAACCCACACGGACGCATATATCTCGTGAAAATGGCGAATGTTAGTTCGCCGAAACCTCGAGAATCCGGTTCTCTTTCAGAACCAACCCTCAACATCAACGCGGAATCCCCGAGGAAACAAACTAACACACATATACATACATAATATATAGATAATCTTTGGGGGACCATTTCATAGACAATGAAAAGGGAGGTATCAACAATCAACAACCTTTAACTGGTACCATATCAATGAGGCAGAAAGGCAAAGGGGCAGAAATGGTACCATATCAAAAAGATGAGGCCACATGGCCGCAGTGTTTGTATAACAAACATTTGGGGAACACATTGTGGCAATAAAATCAATTTTCTTCTTCCGTACATCCAGCCCAGAAATTTTCACCAAAGCAACGTAAAGCCATGTGAAGTAATGAATCCACAGTGCATCACATAAAATTATTAAGAGGTACAAATATTGCTTAAAAATAAAGGAAAGTACAAAAATAGCCCAAATGGTCCTAATAACTTATCTTATAACGAATCAGACACAGACGTGGATGCCAAAATACAGTTTTGAAAAATAATAAAATTTTAATTTTTGTTTGTGCTATTTAATGGTAAGGAAATATTTGTAAATAATGTTCTTGTGCTCAGATAAAAATAAATTCTTTTCAATAATGGGATGTTGATAATAAACATAACAATACGAAAAATACCTTGAATATAAAAAATATTCGACATGTTCGTTAATCTACAAAATTAAGTCCTACTAGGACTTAGGCAAATGTCATATTCAAACAACTACTTCCCTGGCTAATACCACGCAGGATATTGAATTACACAATCAATAGATATTTGTATGCTATTACTAGTACTACTAGTTAAATATCTTTTAAGATCATTTCTTTCTATGCGATGCGTTTCGAGATTTATCTCTCATCAATGCAGCTTTGCTTTTATTTAATTAAAAATTCAAAATTTAAATACACTTACTTGATCTTTTTCAACGCGTGCATAAATTAAGAGGTTAGGTTTGATTGATAGTTGCACAGTGGTCGGAAATCCCAAAAGCTGGCCAAAAGTAGAAAAAAATATCTTTTTTCTAGAGACTTTTAATGGATGGAATATTTGCAGTGGTAGATCTAGTATGTATTATGACCATTAGCGGTATTCTAGTATGTATTATAATCGTGAACCCGGCACATTATTTGTTATTTGCTCGTTGCTCGTCGTAAGTAACACGAAGTTCAAACGGCTGTAGAATCAGGAAAACTTAACAAATTTGGATTCTGAAATATGGATTCTTCTTTAGATGGTAACTACAATTTGAATGTGTTTCTCGAAATTATTATTAACAATGTATGGTATAGTAAATAATTAATGAAAATAGTGTTATTTTTCTTAATGACGTTTTGGTAAATATAGGAATAAGTCAAAACCCTGGTCGACCCGGGCTCTTAAACCAAATTCAAATTGTTGCTCGGACATTTATTCAGAACATATCCAAAAATTAACTGCGCGTGACTGCGCGTTCGGTTTCGGTTATAATTTTCACTTTCACTTTCTGCAGTTTTTCGTAATTTTTGCGTATGAAATATTGTTTAAAGTAAATATGAAGGAACCGTCCAAATATCGTGATTTTTGGTCTCCTTGAATTTTTGAGGTCGTGATTTTTGATCACGAAACGGAATTCAAATTTTCGAAATTCAAAAAGGTGGACGCAATATGGCGGACAATTTTTCGAAAAAAGCATTCAATTTTGTTGATAGTCGAGATTTAGCGGCTGTAAATGTCACCAATCACGAAACTGAATTTAAAATTCAAAATGGCGGCCAATAGAATAATAGCGGATAATTTTCCCAAAAAAGTATTTTTAATTTTCCCAAAAAAGTAATTTTAATTTCGTTGTCAGTGACCTCAAAAAACACTAAATCCCAAGTTTCGAGAAAATTGAATGCTTTTTTCGGAAAATTATCAGCCTTCTATTGGCCGCCATTTTGAATTTTGAAATTTTAAATTCAGTTTCGTGATTGATGACATTTACAGCCGCTAAATCTCGACTTTCAACAAAATTGAATGCTTTTTTCGAACAATTATCTGCCATATTTCGTCCGCCATTTTGAATTTCGAAATTTTGAATTCAGTTTCGTGATCAGCGACTTCAAACATGCAAGGAGACCAAAAACGATATTTGGACGGTTCCTTCATATTTTGGCCAGCTTTTTGGGATTTCTAACCACTGTGAGTTGTGTAGAAAGACTTGCGCTTAGAAACCGATTGACGGTTTAATTAATAATTAAAAATTGAGGTGGCCTCACTATTTGTAGTTACAAGTACAGTTAAATGACTATTGTTTAAATGTAACTACAAATTGTGAGGTCCCCTCAATTTTTAATTATTAATTAAACCGTCAATCGGTTTTTAACCGCAACTCTTTCTACACAACTATCAATCAAACCTAACCTCTTAATTTATACACGCACACGCACATACACGTTTTGAGATAAATCTCGAAACACGTCAGCAGATGGCTAGATAAGCTGCACAGATGAGAGATAAATCTCGAAAAGCGTCTGCAGATAGATAGTCACTACATTTATGTAGAAAGAAATGATCTTAAATGTTATTTAACTAATAGTACTAGTAATAGCATACACGTGTCTATTGTGAAATTCAATATCCTGCGTGGTATTAGTCAGGGAAGTAGTTGTTTCAATATGACATTTGTCTAGTAGGACTTTGTCCTAGTAGGACTTAATTTTGTAGATTAATTAACAGGTTAATATTAACATATTAATATTAATTATATTCAAGCTATTTTTTGTATAATTATGTTTATTTAAATGTAACTACAAATAGGGAGGTCACCTCAACGTTTAATTATTAATTAAACCGCCAATCGGTTTCTAAAAGTAACTCTCTCTACACAACTATCAATCAAACCTAACATCTTCATTTATGCACGCGTTGAAAAAGATAGGCACGAGCCAAGTTCATCCATATTCTAGACTACCTGTGCTTCATTTCTGGTAATATGGAAATTCACATAGTATTTTTTTCCTATTGTTTATATTGTCCGCTCGTATAGCAAGCGCAGGTAGTCTAGAAGATGGATGAACTTGGCTCTATATAAGTAAGATAATGTTGAAATGCAGATTCATTTCCTCTAAGAACACACACACTGAGTAAGTTGTAGTTTACATTTAATTTTAATTCAATTTGAGATTAGATGATAAGTCCATACTGATGAAGCCAAAAGGCGGAAACGCGTCTATGGATGTTCATAATTATTATTATTTATTAGGTTGTCATTTTCTACCGACCCACATGGTCTCTCTTAGCAGTTAAATGCAGGAGCCAAACCGTACAAGTAATTATATTCATTTATGTTATTAGTCTGTGACGACTCGCGATTAGTTTACCGCGAGTTAAGATGTTACGTGCAAATTAATGTTATATTTGCACCAAAATAGTCTTTATGATGTAGGAGAAAGAATTAAGTGATTGGGTGAATTGAGTTAAGAATATAAGTAATTCTTATATTAAAAGAGACGATTTACACGATTGTAAATTTTACTCGATTTTATTCATAAACTTAACTTAAAACTGACAAAACTTATCTTCAAACAAAATGCGGCTGTGCGCTACAAAGTATGAAAACTTGAATAACTCGAATAAACTCCCTTAAAAGAGATAACTAGCATAATCTATTTTATGCTAAAATAAATCTAGGAGTTACACCTACAAGGTAGGAAAATCAGGGGTAGGAAAATTCGGCAACGAATAGTGAAATAGGAAACTGATTAGAAGGCGGGATAATTAGCAAGTCCTGCACTTCGGAGACTATGCAGGGAAGGGGAGAAAGGTGCAAGACTTTCTAACTGGATGGGCAATTTACAAATGGGATTTACAAATATTTCCACAAATTATTTTGAAATTATAGGATTAAAATGCACACAAAAACTATCCCATCAGGTAACTTATGAAATATATAAGCTGATCAGCAAAAAGACCCAAAAACATTAATATGGGAAATATCTACACAATACATTTACAATTATAAGTAGATTAACAACTAGCAAATAACTTAAGTATCCAACAATATGGCCTAGACATGAGGATAATCTACATAAGGCTTGGAAATTTCCAGCCATAAATAAATCGAAAAACAACTAAATGTATTTAACATTTAAATAAAATAAAAGGACTTAAATCCATAAAAATAGATTGTTTATGGCTGTATAAAAGACGTCAAGGTTTTAGAAATAATTAAGAATAACTCTATTATCAGCTACACGACGGAACATGCCGCCCCCTTGAACTGTTTAGTTCAAACTAGTGGAGTGAAGTCTTTGTTTTCTTCATCGATTGGAAGTGGGCAAAGTTTCTTAACGCAGCGGTCATATTCGCCCGCTTTGGTCTTCAGCGTGACTACTCTTACAATTCCATCCTTTCCGGGGTGAATGGCCGTGATGCGTCCAAGAGCCCACTGTAGAGGGGGTAAATTTTCTTCAAAGATGAGTACTAAAGTTCCAACCTTGATATTCGTTGACTCGCGCTGTGATCCACGGAATTTTATGAGCTGATGGAGATATTCTTTATGCCACCGTATCCAAAAATGTTGCTTAAGCTGCTAAGCGTGTTGCCAATCTGACAGACGATTGATTGGGGTGTCTGTGAAATCGACCTGTGGAAAAGATGTCAACGGACTACCTATGAGGAAATGGGCTGGTGTCAAAGGAAGAAGGTCATTAGGATCAGATGACATAGGAGAGATGGGTCTTGAATTTAGTATTGGTTCTATCTCAATCATGTATGTTTCTAATTGTTCAAAGGTTAGTAAGGTATCACCCACGGTCCTAATTAAATGATGCTTGAATGATTTCACTGCTGCTTCCCAGATTCCACCAAAGTGCGGAGCTCGGGGAGGAATAAGGTGCCAATCAATCTTTTTTGCGCTACAAAATTTAATTATAGTATTTTGATGAGCTTTAGAATTAAATAAATCATAGAGCTCGTTAAGCTCATTTTTAGCTCTGACAAAGTTAGTAGCATTATCGGATTGAATTTCTACTGCTATTCCTCGTCTTGAAAAAAGCCGCTTGAGGCTGGCTATAAAGGCTTCAGTGGTAAGATCACTGACAAGCTCCAAATGAACAGCCTTTGTGCACATGCATATGTATACTGCCACGTAAACCTTTATGTGGCCGCGATTGCGATGACGTTTTTCTTTAATATAAAAGAGTCCACAATAGTCAACTCCAACACGCAAGAAGGGTCGCGACGAAGTGACTCGCTGAATGGGAAGAATTCCCATTGGGTGATCGGCAAGGCGCGGCTTCGCACGGAAACAGGTTATGCATTTACGAATTAAGCTACGCGTGATGCTGCGGCCAATTAGAGGCCAGTAAGTTTGACGAACAGAGTATAAAGTTGCCTGCATACCGGCAGATTTAAGTCGCGAATGCTCAGCTTCTATAATTAGCTTAGTCACATGGTGTTGAGCAGGTAACAAAATCGGATGACGCTGCTCTTCAGCAATAGAAGAATGAACGAGCCTACCTCCAACACGTAAAATACCGTTTTCATTCATAATTGGATTTAATGCAATTAACTTGCTAGATAAAGGAAGTGGCTCCCCACTTTTGGTTGATTCAATTTCTTTTTTAAAGCAATTGGATTGGACTAATCGTAAAATCAAATCGTGAGCTAACGTAAGTTCACGAGTGAGTAGTGGACCGAGTTTTTAGTATTGTTCTTAGTATTGTGAACAAAGCGCAGAATATATGCCACAACTCTCTGTAGCTTATCGAAGGAGCTGTATTTTTCGATGATATTATGATTTTGAATTTCAATTTTCATGCAAGCAATTTTGGGAATAATGGGTTTTAATTCTGCAACATCCATAGGAGTAAGAACTCCGTTAGGCCATGCTGAGTTTTCCTGAGTCAACCATGAAGGTCCGTTAATCCAAATGGAACTTTCAATAAATTCCGACGGAAGCTGTCCTCGAGATATAAGATCTGCAGTATTGTCTTGAGATAAAACGTGCCGCCAATGACACGATTCAGTAATGGTTTGAACTTCTGATACACGATTCGATACGAATGTTTTCAAGCGATGAGCTGGCGTATTTATCCAATTTAACACAATTGTCGAGTCTAACCACAGATATGATTCGTGAATTTTTGTCAAAATAGTGGGCTTTATAGTAGGATAAAGACGAGCAAGTAATACTGAGGCGTAAAGCTCTAACCTAGGTAATGACAGAGGTTAGGCAGGAGCAACACGTGACTTAGAAGAGATCAGACGTATATATACTTGACCTTGAGAATTAATGGAACGCAAGTACAAACAGGCACCATAAGCCTTTTCACTAGCATCGCAAAATCCATGCAATTGTACTTTAATTGGGTCAGGTATGGTAATTTCGCGAGGAAAACGTAAATTTTCTATTGATGGTAGCTGGTCCAAATAAGCAGACCAAGAAGAATGAATCTCGACAGGAATAGATTCATCCCACGCTACCCCGGCCTTCCACAGGAGCTGCATGAGAATTTTCGCATGCACGATGATCGGACCAAGGAGACCAAGGGGATCAAACAACTTTGTAATTTGAAATAAGATAGTCCTTTTTGTAGTAGTTTTGGAAACCGAGAGATTGACAACGTAAAAGAAATAATCTTCTCGAGAGTTCCACCTAATACTTAATGCTTTTATAGATGAATCAGGATCTAGTGACATATGTGCGCTATTTGGATGCTCTTGATCCCCAATAAGTAGAGACGGATGATTTGAGGCCCAGTTTCTTAAGCAAAATCCACCTTTTTTAATAAAGCTATAAGTTGATCGCGTAGAATAATTGCCTCGGAAATTGTTTGTGCACCTGTGAGCACATCATCTACATAAAAGTCTCTACGCAATACTTGAGCTGCAATCGGATAATTATCTTCCTCGTCATTGGCAAGTTGGTATAATGTTTTTATGACTAAATAAGACGCACAAGCTGTACCATATGTGGCAGTTTCAAGTATATAAATTTGAATAGGTTCAGAAGTATCTCGTCGATAGAGAACCTTTTGATATTGAGTACCTTCAGAGTTAACGCGAACCTGGCGATACATTTTTTCAGCGTCACCAGTTAACACATAAGCATGAGACCGAAATCGTAAAAGAATACAGAACAGATCGTCCTGTAATTTGGGACCTACCATAAGGGTATCATTCAATGAAATGCCACTTGAAGTTTTGGCTGAACCATGAAAGACAACGCGAATTTTTGTTGTTATACTATCTTCCTTCAACACAGCACGATGAGGAAGAAAGAAACCTTTATCAGTGGTATTTTGGTCTTTTGCAAGATACATATGACCTAATGCTAAATATTCATCTAAAAATGCAATATAATCACGTCGCACTCCAGGTTTCTGCTGAAATTTGCGCTCTAGCGCATAGAAGCGTTTTAATGCAGCAGAATACGATTCACCTAAACCAGATTTTACTTACGGTAAACGTACTTCATACCTTCCATCAGTATTTCTCGTTATGTTAAGAGCGTAATGCTCTTCACAAGCCTTTTTTCACACAAGCCTTCCCCTCAGGGGATAAAACAGTAGTTGTTGACAGTTCTTCAAGCTCCCAAAAACGGGTTAAATTTACATCAGGAGGATCTGAATCTATAGAAATATGGCAAGATACGAGCGAAGGTTGATAATGCGTACTGATTTCACCCGCGACAACCCAACCCAGCTGAGTTTTTTGAAGAATTGCATTGGGGTAATTTTTTAATGATATTTGTCCTACAACAAGCAATTTATAAAATAATTTAACGCCAATCAAAGCGTCAACCTTTGGAGACTTAAAGAATTCGGGATCAGCTAATTTAATGTTTTTAGGTATGTAGAGACCTGCTTGATCAATAGTGATACGATTAAAAATTCAGCAGATTCCCTGTAATTATTGCATCGAGATTGCAATGTCGCACGAGCAGAATGCTTTACGCTAGTGGAGGTATTATCAATTCCAGTAACATAAATATTAGCTGGTTGATTAAAAGAATTATTTGTTTTTTCAAAATGTAAAGAGTATGATGTTTTTGTTTGCAATTTCGACAAGATTGGGAGCTACATTTGGACGCTCTATGGCCCTTTTTTAGACAATTGGTACACCAACCATCCTTTCTCGATGCCTCGTAACGGGCATGAGAATCTAATGCCGCAAATTGGCTGCATTTGTAAACTAGATGATTAGTTTCATCACAGTATACGCAAGACTGCTCCTGAGTGGAAGCAGCAAAGGTTTGGTGTGAACGAGTATTAGATCTAATATTATTATTAGGCTTTACGGGTGCGGGTTTCGGAATCTGAACTCTAACTCCTTCTACCTGCGCACGCCTTTTTAGAAAATCTATTAAGTTATTTAAGATGGGTGCTCTATACCACTACTGTAATCTTCCCATCGGTCGCGAGCGGAAGAGTCAAGTTTTTCCCATAATAATACAATTAATATGGAGTCCCACGAATTTATGGGTTCTCCCAGCGCTTGAAAAGCGCGTAAATGTTTTTGAAGGCAATCTAAAAATGCACGAAAAGAATATTCTTTTGATATGGATGGCATATCTACAAGAGCTTTAATGTGAGAATCACGTATATATTTCCGATCATCATATCTTTCCTTTAAAAGATCCCAAGCCACGATGTAATTTTCGTCTGAGGATTCAATAGTTGAAATGATATCGGCTGCTTTACCTTTTAAACATCCTTTTAAGTAGAATAATTTTTTCACAGGAGGAATTTTAAGATCTTTGTGAACAAGCGAGTTAAATAAATCATGAAAGCCTAACCAAGTATCATAGGATCCACTGAAAGTTGGCAACTGAATTGTAGGCAAGGATAATAAATGAAAATTATCAAGCGAGTTTTTGGATAATTGAGACAATAAAAGTTGCTGCCTGAGAGCGTCTAAATTTTGTATACTTCCTTGTTGAGAAGGTACATTATTATCATTAACGGGTTGTTGTCCCTGCTGTGGCGGATTAGTCGATTCCGAGTCGCGAGTTGGAGTTTCTAAATGAGTTTGATTGGTCGAATTCCATAAATCTGTAAAATTATTAGTTAATGATTCCGTTGTAATGGCCGGTGGAGAATATTTTTTAGAGTATTGCTCTAGAAGTTTAGTGGCAGTACCAAAGGCGCTGAACTAAGCGTCTCCATACTCTTCGCGATGTGCAAAAAGGGCATCTGATTCGTCGAGAAATCCTTCAAGCTCGTCTTGATATGATACGAATTTATTACGAACTTCCTCTATTTCACGAAATCTTCTTCCAAGAACGGGAATATCTGATTCTGGATTGAATTTATTTAAAAAAATTGGAATACGCGGTTAAAGATCGTTTGGCACCGGCACGCTTAGTTGTTAATGCTTTTATTTGTTCATTAGCCATATTATGAGAATAAATTAGTAAAAATAGTACAAAAAGAAAAAACATAACGAGATATAGGCAATACAAATTGTGAAAATATGATAGGATAAAATTATAGGTAGCCAATTGACTTACTTGACCAACTGGAAGATAATTACAGAACCAAATAATGATGCTGGATACTGGGCGCTGCACAGGAACAGACGATGCAGTTTTCCAACAAGTGATGGTCGTTGAACAGGAACAGATGATGAAATTTCCACCGGGTACTGGATAATAGTTGATGGTGACCACGTGCACTGAGCGATGATGAAAAAACTATGTTTCACTTAATTCCTTACACGATGAGTACGCACTGACTTAAATGTTATAATAAAAACTAACACTGGAAAGCTACGTAATTTTAAGCTATCCGGTTCGAAGGACCAATGTGACGACTCGCGATTAGTTTACCGCGAGTTAAGATGTTACGTGCAAATTAATGTTATATTTGCACCAAAAAAGTCTTTATGATGTAGGAGAAAGAATTCTTATATTAAAAGAGACACGATTGTAAATTTTACTCGATTTTATTCTTAAACTTAACTTAAACTTAACTTAAAACTGACAAAACTTAACTTCAAACAAAATGCGGCTGTGCGCTACAAAGTATGAAAACTTGAATAACTCGAATAAACTCCCTTAAACGAGATATTTTATGCTAAAATAAATCTAGGAGTTACACCTACAAGGTAGGAAAATCAGGGGTAGGAAAATTCGGCAACGAATAGTGAAACAGGAAAGTGATTAGAAGGCGAGATAATTAGCGTCCTGCACTTCGGAGACTATGCAGGGAAGGGGAGAAAGGTGCAAGACTTTCTAACTGGATGGGTAATTTACAAATGGGATTTACAAATATTTCCACAAATTATTTTGTTATTATAGGATTAAAATGCAGACAAAAACTATCCCATTAGGTAACTTATGAAATATATAAGCTGATCAGCAAAAAGACTCAAAAACATTATTATGGGAAATATCTACGCAATACATTTACAATTATAAGTAGATTAACAACTAGCAAATAACTTAAGTATCCAACAATATGGCCTAGATATGAGGATAAGCTACATAAGGCTTAGAACTTTCCAGCCATAAATAAATCGAAAAACAACTAAATGTATTTCAAATTTAAATAAAATAAAAGAACTTAAATCCATAAAAATAGATTGTTTATGGCTGTATAAAAGACGTAAAGGTTTTAAAAATAATTAAGAATAATTCTATTATTAGCTACACGACGGAACATAGTCAATTTGTTAATTAGAGAACATAGTATACTTTACTTAATTCTTTACTTGTAATATTTGTATTACAATACAATTTTAAAAAATAATACAATTTTCATTTATTTCGTGCGATTTAATGGTAAGGAAATATTTGCAAATAATGTTCTTGTGCTCAGATAAAAATGAATTCTTTTCGATAATGGGATGTTGATAATGTAACAATGTAATTAAAACAAAATTTTAAACTTAAATTTCTTTTAAAGTTTTCCTTTTTTTTATTAAAAATTTATCTTTTCATCTACAAAAATCTTAATTAAATCTCTATTTTGATTTTAAAAATATAGGTAGAGCGAAAATAGACAGCGACAGAGAAACAGCATCACGACAACAATCTCTTTTTTGGAAGTACCAAATGGTACAGAATAACAATTTTGTTCTTCTGTATATCCAGCCCAGAAAATTTTCACCAAAAGAACGTAGAGCAGTAAAGCCATGTGGAGTAATGAATCCACAGAGCATCACATATAGTTATTAAATGTTACACAGTTGGCTTAAAAATAAAGGAAAGTAGAGAAATGAGTCCAAAAAAAGTCCAAATAACAAATACTTCAAATCACACGCAGATGTGCATGCCATTGAAAGATGCAGTTTAATCTCGCTAATGAACATCACCAAAAAACATTGTTATCCTGTCAAATAGTCAGGGGGATATTAAGGCAAGAAACTTCATATGCCGTAAGATTCACAGAGGTTTGATACTGTATTGCGAAATGAGCAAATTTGTTTTTAACCCATTTTTGCCCAATCACGAAGGAACAAAAATAAAAATGGCATGACAAAAAAATAAACGAGAATAGGGTGTACTCAAGTGGGTACACTGGGAAGATCTGGATTCATTGAATGTGGTAAAGTTCCAAACAATTAAAAAAACATATATACGCAATCCAGTTTTAGTTACATATTATAAAATGTCGTAAAAATGGTAAAAAATTGGTGTACCTGCTTGTGTACAGTAGTCAAAAATGGGTTAATCTAATCCAATCGTCTGTCTGTTTGTAATCGTTAATAAAAAACAACCAATAATGATATTAAATTGTATAAAATTTAGTATAAAAAATATATTTGTATTAAAATACAGTTTTGAAAATAATACAATTTTTATTTTTTTGTGCGATTGAACGGTAAGGAAATATTTGCAAATAATGTTCTTGTGCTCAGATAAAAATGAATTCTTTTCAATAATGGGATGTTGATAATAAACATAATAATACGAAAAATAGCTTGAATATAATTAATATTCGACCTGTTCGTTAATCTACAAAATTAAGTCCTACTAGGATGTCATATTCAAACTACTTCCCTGGCTAATAACCACGCAGGACATTGAATTAGACAATAGACATTTGTATGCTATATACTAGTACTTAGTACTACTTGTTAAATAACATTTAAGATCATTTCTTTCTACATAAATTAAGTGACTAGTCATCTGAAGACGCGTTTCGAGATTTATCTCTCATCAGTACAGCTTTTCTTTTACTTAATTAACAATTAAATATTAAAATAAACGTACTTGATCTTTTTCAACGCGTGCATAAATTAAGAGGTTAGGTTTGATTGATAGTTGTGTACAAAGAGTTGTGCTTAGAAACCGTTTGACGGTTTAATTAATAATTAAAAATTAAGGGGACCTCACTATTTGTAGTTACAAGTACAGTTACATAACTATTATTTAAATGTAACTACAAATAGTGAGGTCCCCTCAATTTTTAATTATTAATTAAACCGTCAATCGGTTTCTAACCGCAACTCTTTCTACACAACTATCAATCAAACCTAACCTCTTAATTTATGCATGTGCACTGATGAGAGATAAATCTCTAAAATAGAGATAAACACGTCTTCAGATGGCTAGAAAAGCTGCACTGATGAGAGATAAATCTCGAGATGCATCTGCAAATGGCTAGTCACTTAATTTATGTAGAAAGAAATGATCTTAAATGTTTTTTTTTAATTAACTAGTAGTACTAGTAATAGAATACAAATGTCTATTGTGCAATTAAATACTCTGCGTGGTATTAGCCAGATGAAGTAGTAGCTAGATGAAGTAGTCCTAGTAGGACTTAATTTTGTTAATTTATGAACAGGTTCAATATTAATTATATTCAAGCTATTTTCCGTTTTATTATATTGATTTAAATGTAACAACAAATAGTAAGGTCCCCTCAATTTTTAATCATTAATTAAACCGTCAATCGGTTTCTAACCGCAAATCTCTCCACACAACTATCAATCAAACCTAACCTCTTAATTTATGCAAGCGTTGAAAAAGATAGGCACGAGCCAAGTTCAGCCATCTTCTAGACCACCTGCGCTTCTTTTCTGATAATCTGGAAATGGATTTCTTTTGGGCTTCTTTTCTGGTAATATGGATGTTTATAATGGTTATTATTTATCAGGTTATGTCATTTTCTAGCGACCCTTCTAGAGACCCACAGGTAACTCTTAGCAGTTAAATTCAGGAGCCAAAACGTACTAGTAATTATATTTATTTATATTATTAGTCAATTTGTGGATTAGAGAATATAGTATATTTTTCTTAATACTTTTCTTATGGAAATTCACATAGTATTTTTTTCCTATTTCTTAATTAAATCTCTATATGATGTTAAAAATATAGGTAGAGGGAAAATAAGCGGGAATAGAGAAAGAGCCTCACTACAACAATCTCTTTACTGGAAGTACCAAACGTTACAGAATATCAATTTTGTTCATCCTAGAAATCCAGCCCAGAAATTGTGAACAAGGTGGAGCACTAAAGCTTTGTAGAGTAATGAATCCACAGTGCCTCACATAGTGTTATTAAGTGGTACACAGATGGTTTAAAAATAAAGGAAAGAATATATATTATAAATATATTATATTTATAATATATATAGAGAGAGGTTTATTTTATTATTATATTTATATATTATATAATATATATGCAGAGAGATTTATGGCGAGGGACAGAGGGTTAACATTGGATTGGTGTTAGTGAGAAGAAAAAATTGTGTAAAACAATGTGAAAAAAAATTAAATGGTTTTTCTTTCGAAATGTCAAATTAATTTATTGTCAAATTTTCTTTTTATTTGTGGGATTTAAATATATATATATATATATATATATATATATATATATATATATATATATATATATATATATATTTATATATATATATATATATATATATATATATAATAATATGTGGGATTCTATATAGAGGAGTAACAACCTCGTTAAAAAACCTGGGTCCATCTGGCTCCGGATGGTAGCACCCTGCAAGGGCCCCTGCCTAGGGTTACTAGGTGAAAAATGGTCAACGGTCTTGCCAGCGGAAGAGGATTCTTAAATTCCCAACGCTGGATGGAGCGGAAGAGCCGGGTGGTTACACAATAAAAATCCGCGTTGTGTCTGTCTTAGATTAAGCGACAAAGTGGTCAGCGTCTGTTCACCAGTGGTGCGGCTGTCAGAACATCTTCTTGATCTCAACAATCAAGTCGTAACCTTGTGATCTTCTTCGTGTTGATCACCTCATCTTTAACTTCAACTTGAAACAAACATGATTATAACAGAAGGTACAATTCCACTACCCCGGGCATCAGTCAATAGACTGATTACTCCTGGTCGTCGGATTCCGGGGGACCAGGAGCGTCATGTTGAGAAGGATCGGAGCTTCTCGAATCTTCTACGCTTCTATCTTTATCTTTACGCGAAGCGTAAGTACTTTATTGGCACGCTCAACTCGAACACTCTTCTAAAAGTTGGTAAAATTAAACAGCTTGTAAACGCAATGGACAAATTTAATATCAAAATCCTTGCAATTCAAGAAACTCGTTTCCTTGATGAATACCACTTTGACACGGATGATTATCGAATATACAAAGGGAAACCCTCTATAAAAATTAGTACGGGCCCCAGGCAATTTGGTACAGCGTTTCCCATCCACAAATCAATTGTAGACTCACTCATTGACTTTACGTCTACATCGGAACGCATCTCCACTCTATCACTGAAATCGGCGAACAAAGCGTATACTCTCATCAACGCACACGCTCCCACAAACGACTATAATAAGAAAGATCCGAAAACATCGGATACCTTCTGGGAACAGTTAGAAGAGGTCACCAACCAAATTCCACCGCACCACGTCAAGATTCTGTTAGGCGATTTTAACGCCCAGTTGGGTATAAAGAAACAATTTAGGAAAACAACAGGTATTCACACAGCACATAAAAGAAAAAAGAAAAATGGTGAAAGACTAATAACTTTTTGTGAAAATTTCCAACTTAAAATCATGTCAACACAATTTAGAAAACCCAAACAAAAGCTTTGCACTTGGAGGGCACCCAACATCAATATAGGTGAATTTCAAATCGACCATGTTGCCATCTCTCATACAAACCAAAAGGAGGTCCTTAATGTAAAAACAAGAAAAGGTTTCTTCGATTCTGATCACAACTTGTTACAACTTAAAATTAAACTCCAACCCAACAGGAGAAGACCAAGACAACCACAAATTTTTAAGCCTGACCCTGAATATTTAAAAATAAACAGGGACAGTATTTTGCAAGGAATCAACGAAACAAACTCGTTAAACTGGACAGAATTATCGGATGTTCTCAGGAACGCTATGAGGATAGGCCAGCCCCCACGTAAACGTACGCACAGATGGTGGAACAGTGTATGCGACCAAGCAATAGAAGACAGACTTAACGCTTGGAAAAAATTTCATAGCAACAAAACGCCAGACAAATGGCAGGAGTTCCTGTACATTCGGAAACTATCATCAAAACTAATTAGAAAAGAAAGACGTGGCTATGAAAAAACAAGAATGGAGGAAATAGAGCAAAAATTTACAAAGAATAATACTAGGAGTTTTTACATAATTTTTAAAGAGAACCTGACAGGATATCGACCATCCAGCCTATGCTTTCGTCGATCTGATGGTTCAATGGACACAAACACCAATGCGAATTGTCAAATTTTAGCTGAGTACTTCAACAATCTTCTCAACTGTGACCCTCCATCCAGCAAGTTTATTTTTGAACAATCTGAATCCTATCCCGATTCCGTGCCGCCTTCCTTCCAGGAGATAACTGACATCATTCATTCATTGAAAAACGACAAAGCCCCTGGGGAAGATGGAATCATTGCCGAGTTATGGAAACTGGCTGACGACAACCTCATTCACAGAATACACAATATAATATTTGATATTTGGGTGACCGAACAAATCCCCCCAGAATGGAAATGTGCACTTATACACCCGCTTCATAAAAAAGGTGATAAAATGGACCCGAACAATTATAGAGGCACTTCTCTTCTACCAGTAACGTACAAAATTCTTTCGAAAGCTCTTTTGAATAGACTTGAACCTCAAGTGGACCCACAGGTAGGAGAATATCAGGCAGGTTTCCGTAAGGGGCGCTCACGCACGGAACAAATTTGGAATCTGAAGACAATCTTGCAAATACGATCTTGTAGAAACACCGTGGTTACCTTTGTTGATTTCAAAAAAGCCTACGACTCCGACGACAGACCAACTCTCTTCAGCATTCTGGAGGAATTCAAAGTTGATAGGAAAACCAGGGCATTAATTCAACAAATTCTCATTGATACTACATCAAAGGTTAAGTTTGGTGGAGCAATTTCTCAACCTTTTGAAATACATACGGGTGTTCGACAGGGAGATGGACCATCCTTTTTAATATGGTCCTGGAAAAAATAATCAGAACTTGGGAAAAGGAGATTGAGGGAATACACATTGGTAAGAGAAGAGATTATAGAGCTAATATCAAATGTTTGGCGTTTGCTGATGATTTTGCAATATTATCGAATACCAGAGAAGCAGCAAAGCATGCACATGCAAATTACACGAAATTTCACAAAAGGCTGGTCTCCTGATATCTTATGAAAAAACACAGTATATAGAACGATCCCCGTCGGACAATCTACCCATAAAGACACAATATGGTTCTGTATCCAGAGTTTCCCAGTTTAAATACTTATGAGAAATCATCCAACCGTCCGGCCTAAATATAATAGCAAATCAAGAACGAGTAAAAAAATTACAGAGAGCCAACCGACTTACTTGGAATCATTATAACAGAAAATCAATATCTCTTAATGCAAAACTACAACACTACAAAACAGTCGTTCTTCCTGAAGCACTTTATACCGCAGAAACAACATTAAAATGGTCACTCAAAAATCAAAGAAATAGAGAAACAAGAACGTAAAATTCTCCGAAAAATTTTTGGGCCGGTGAATAAGGAGGGAATATGAATTAAGAGACCATCGTCAGAAATGTATAAAACCGTAGAACCTATCACTGACACTTTCAGAAAGAGACGAGCTAAATTTTTTGGTCACATATACAGAATGGACCAGAACAGAATTACGAAACAAATTTTCAAAATTACCTTCAACAGTAAAAATAGGTCCAAATGGATACCGGAAACTGAAGAAGACCTCAAGCAGCTAAACATCACGATACACGACATGAATGATCGGGTTAAATTTAGAAACACCATAATGCACCATAAATTTGATAAAGAACTGCTCCCAAAGATACCAGGAAAAAAGTGGACGGGCGAACGCAAGAAAGAACATAGTGCACGAATGAAGAGGATTTGGGAAGAACGTCGCCGCATGACTGAGTTGTTCAAGTTTACACGCTCTCTTTAAAGGGAATTTACGATAGTAATAAATATATATATATATATATATATATATATATATATATATATATATATATATATATGTATATATATATACATATGTATATATATATATATATATATATATATATATATATATATATATATATATATAATAAAGGATTACCTAATTATATATATATTTTTAAACATTTGAATTTATTTTATTTCTGAAATATGTAGGAAAGATAAATTGGTAACGTTTAAATTTTATATATTAGGTCAAACAAATCTTGAATTTGGAACCAAGCCATTATCCAAATTGATAAGATTGCCTCGAACAGAATTGCTTCTGCGAGCAGTTGATTCCAATGCATTGTTTCCCAGCCATTCTACATTTTTCTAATCGGATCAGACGTCGCCGAGTAAAAATATCTCGTACATTTTCCAAACTAAACTTCATAAAGAATTCTTACTCATCCCTTATAAAAAAACATATATACAGGGTATCACAAAAAATGTATCCACAATTTATTTACACACAGTTATTTTTCAATGCTCAATAAACTATATAACTGTCATTTGTTATATTTAGTCTGTCATCGGGCTACCAAAAATCCCGCTGCCAAAATCCCCTGGCTGAAAGTACCAAAAGACGAAATAGTATGCAAATATCATTTTAAGAAAAGCCGAATAGAGCGACGAATACTCAGCATGCTACATTGAGAAAAGTGTCATCAACTGATAGACATATGGTTCAAAGACGAAAGAAGGTATTGGTGCAGAAGTATTTGGACGTCGAATTCATAGTAATTTGCCCAAGTATCTTCTAAGCAGAGGTACATGTATTCAAAAGATGTACGAAACGAATTGATATCCTGTCAGATTGTCCAGCAGGCGTCAAGGATATTAGCTCCTACACATCAGTTCTAAACTGATATGGGAAAGCTATACAGGCTTGGCAGAGAAAATAAAGTAATGCTATACTGGGTACCAGGACAAACTGCTATAGAGGGAAATGAAGAAGCCGATCACCTAGCAAACAAGGGATCTAGTAATCCCTTTATAGGTCAGGAAGCCTTTTCTGATATGTTCATCCATGAAGAAATAAGAAAACTCTGGATGAAAACCTGGAAAGAACTTCCAGTGCTAAGACAATCCAAAGTAATGCTTAGATCTTTGAACCAGAAAACAAACGTTTCAGGCAAACGTTTTAGGCTACTGTCCCGCCCAGATCCTGAAATTCCTGAAGGAATTAGGGCTTTACACGAGAGTCTCGTTTCTGATATCGTATTCAATCTTTGACTGACACGGGCAGCCGTAACATTTTTTTCATAAATTTGAACTGCTCGTTCTGGAATCCGGCAAGTTAGGGTTGCTCGAGTTCAAATTTATGAAGAAAATGTTATGCTCTTTCTGGGCTCGGGCACGTTCCGGTTGCTCGGGTTCAAATTTATGAAGAAAATGTTACGGCTGACGATCAGAAACGAGACTCTCGTGTGAAGCCCTAGAAGGAATCGGGACTAGAGGGGGGCTCTAAATGATGAGAGGAAGAGGATGGGGATCTATAAAAGTCGCGGTACAAGTCACCACCGACATCTACAATCTAAAATCTCTGTTTTCAAATGCTTCTTAAGAAACACCGAAATTAAAAAGTTGTGTAAGGTTTGATGAACGCACGGGTAATTTACAGAATCTCTTAGAAAAAAGAATTCATACAAATAGCTGGTAATTAGCTGTTATAATCAACAAAGGAGAGTTTTTATTGTCTCCGCATCAACTGATTAACAAATATGTTGTACTAATTGTGGCGAGTTTGCTGCTATTACACGTGAAATATCTAATTAAACGAACATGAACTGTTTCAAAGCTTCACTTCGTTTTAATTAATACTTTGCTCAAAAATACAGTGTAGTTATTTTGGTCATAATGAAATATTTTTAACGTAATTAAAATTATTTAAGTAATTATGATATATTTTGAACACAATCACGTTGTTTTTATACCCATTAGTTTTAATAGCCATTAGTTTTTATATACAAATATAAAAATATATAAAATATAAAAAAGTTTGCGAGGTAATTTTAATTGAAAATGTGAATGTTTATTTCAGCAACTTAATTCGCAAAGTGAATTATTTATTTACATTTATTTTTGGAATGGAACCGAGATAATCATATTTAAATAAGACATTCGAAATTCTTCAAGAAACATTTTTGGAATATTTCCTATTAAATTAATTAGATTGTGGCAGAAATAATTTACGATGTTTATTAAAAGTGAGAAATTTCAGATGCAGAAGGTGCAGTGGCCGCGCGGAATGTTATGTATGGCAAGGGGCAGACACATAGGGGTTGACGGAAAATTGTAATGGCAAAAATGTTCCACCAGATAGAAATACGAAACAACAAATATGAATACAGAAAATGAAAGGGCAAAAAATACATATAGGAAAAAAATATTCCACAGGGATGAAATGGTTGTTGGATTTTTCTTATATTAAATGCGTGCATATTTTTAAAAAGAAATATGAAAAGCAGAATAATGCGTAAAAATACACGTTTATATAAGTACAATAAAAATATGTGCTACTAAATAAAAACTGTTATAAAAAGGCTATTTACCAAATAATCCTTTCAATAACCTTTTACCAGCAAAATATTAAATGAACTGTCTAATTTATCTGGTTTTACCCATTCCTGTCTGTTTTGTTTATAATTGATTCATTTATATAATTTTAATTTACACGGCAAACTTCAACATGCTTTTGCTCTAACATTAGAATCAACGGCGGTACATATACGAGTTTCATTTGCCTTACTTTGTTGCTTTACTGTTGCCGTTGTATGTTTTCGAAGTACATACTGTGAATGTTCATTTTGTTTGCACTTTTCCGAGACGACAACTTACATGTAGAATTCACAAGCCGAAAATTTACCGCCGTAACTGCAACATGCGCGCCATCTATAGTAAAAACACTATCCTCCTTAAAAAAACCTGGAATTAACCACTAATTTCTAATTTATTAGCTGTATGCAGAGGCGGATTTAAGGGCGGGCGCAGCGGGCGCGCGCCCGGGGCCCCCGACCTCTGATGGGCCCCGCAAAAACCTAACTTTACACATTTTTAGGGTTCCGTACCGAAAACGGAACCCTTATAGGATCACTTTGTTGTCCGTCTGTCTGTCTGTCTGTCTGTCTGTCTGTCTGTCTGTCTGTCTGTCTGTCCGTCTGTCTGTCTGTCAAGACATTTTTCTCAGGAACGCGTAGAGGTAACAAATTGAAATTTGTATCAAATACTCGAGTCTGCGGTCTCTTTCAGCTGTGAAAAAATCAAACTTGTAAGTCAACGCGATCAAAAGATATGACCGTTTATGTCGCATATTTTGCGATTTCACAAGGGAATCAAAACCTATAGGGTACTTCCCGTTGACCTAGAATCATGAAATTTGGCAAGAAGCGGTGTCTTACAGCACATGTCAAGGGAAAAATCTGAAAACCGTAAATATGTAGTTTAATTACAAGAAAAATGCGAATTTACTATTTGAAACTTATGAAAATTCACTAATGTTGTCGTAGTGGTATTGTCAGGCTCCAGAAGCATATGGATTGCATACAGTTAGGTCCTATTCTATGTTTATTCTGAATTTTCTTTGTTTATATTCGTTATGCATTCCATCACGTACGCTTTATATACATAATATATACAGGGTATATATTATGTCTAAATTTTGCTTTTTTATAACCGACATGCGACATACTCAAGTCCCGTAACATCCTGTATATATTATATTTCGTCTAATTTTTATTTATAATCTACATAATATGTTGATAATCTACATAATAATACTATACTATACAAGTTTGTACGGAACCCTCGGTGCGCGAGTCACAACTCGCACTTGGCCGGTTTTTTTCTAATGACAACAAGTTGGGTTTCAATGTTCAATTTTAATTTCGTACAAGTTTACAATCGGCCGTAAAACCTTATATTTGCTTATTTTCATAAACTCAATACTTATTTTTTTATTATTTTTTGAATACTAATCTTTTCTTTAAAATTGATGAAATAAAAATCTAATTGAAAATTTAAAAAATATTTACAACATGAGTTAAAAAACATCAACAAGTTACATTACTTAAAAGTTACATTAAAAGATATTGCTGTCTGGCCTAACGTTTTATCTAATGAATTGGTTGAATTTCTAATTTCAAATTAACCAAAAATTATAGGCGATATAAGTACACTTAAATCGGTCTATAAATACGGTAATCGCATTTACTACAGAGGCTTGTGTAAATATCATTTTTACAGAAAAATTTCGAATGATGAAAATGTAGAAAGGACGTGGGTAATTTTTTACGAAACATCCAAATCAATTTATTATTACCCATACAAAATGTTTTCGGAGTTAAAGTCTAGGATAATCACAGGACTCCAAAATTGGAAACATATTGGTATAACTTTGTCCGAGATGAATAGTCAAAAGAGCACATTGCTTCAATATGTACATTATACAAGCACTCTTCTTCATTAAATCGCATCGATATTGAAAATCTGCAAATTACATTACAAAGAGAAAATTATTCGAAAGAGGTTATGCGAATAATTGTATCCTCTATAAAATTCCTAGAAAAGTTGGGGATTGCTTTTATATGGCATAATGATGGCGTAATGAGAATTTTATATGGCATAATGAGACGTTGGCTAAGGTGTCCTGCACTTCAGGGGTGGACGTTGAAGGGCTGTACTTGCTGCTGACTTCGGTGAGGGATCTACTGGCGCGCCAGGGAAGGAGGGGCGTGGATATTAAGGTGCCGTCAAAGGCAAATATTGCAACTTTCCGTAAGTTAGTGGCCTGTGTGTTCCACGGGAGCAACATGCTCGTGCGTGTGTACATCTCAGAGGGGGCAACGGTGCCACAGCAAAGCGCAGGAAAGGCGCCAAACGCGCAACCGAGCATGGCCACCCTGGTCATTAAGGCCGGGGATGGCAGTTACGCGGACCGAGTGCGCGAAGTTAGAGAGGGTGCATCGGGAACCGGAGCGCTGGATGATGTGCAGTCGGTAACGAAGTCGGCGGACGGGGACGTCATCCTCCGCGTTCGGGGTGATGCCGGTGCACTCCGTAGGGCCTTGCAGGCTAAGGTAGGGGACGACAGCGTCAGGTTAGTGCAGAAACAACTGCCGAGGTAGATGTGGCGCTTAGGCACGCCCTAAGCGCTGGTGGTGCGGACACGGGCGGCATCGGACACATCGAAATCGGTGTGCTCCGGGAGTGCCGCGACGGTACTTTGATGACAACAGTGACGGCTAGTAAGCGCACGGCGGTCGCTCTGCTGAAGGTCGAAAGGGTCCGGGTGAAGCTCACAGTGGCGCGCATCGGCGAGCGCACTCGCCAAGACCGTTGCCACCGCTGCTGGGAACTCGGCCACAAGGCGGCGCGCTGCGAAGGCGTGGACCGTAGTAAATGTTGCCACCGGTGTGCAAAGCTAGGGCATCTAGCGCGGGTATGCAAGGGCCAAACCCTACTGTCCCTTCTGCGATAAAGAGGGGCACAGGGCGGACGCGGCTAACTGCCCGCACTTTGGGGCTGGCTGCAAAAAACAATAAATGGCGGAGTTCGTTCAGCTAAATTTGAACAGATCGGGCGGAGCGCACGACTCCCACGAGGAGTACGCGGCGGAAAACCGGGTTCACGTGGTTCTGGCTAGCGAGCCGAATTACGTGAGGCGGCGACCCGGTTGGTTCACGGATGCGCACCTGGATGCGGCCACCTGGTTGTATCCAGGGGCGCTGCGCGTCCTGGCTTGGGGGTCGCCGTGGCGGGGGGCAGTCTGGGTGGCGTTTGTGGGGGGGGAGGTAGCTTACAGCTGCTACTTCTCCCGCAACAACCCATATGAGGTTTTTGCGGACTGCCTGGACGGCGTGGCGCGTTCCATCCAGGCGCATAGCGGGAAGGCGCTCCCTATTGGGGGCGATTTTAATGCTTGGGGAATCCAGTGGGGCGGCGACGTCACCGACGCGAGAGGGAGGATGGTCGTGGACTGGGCGTCGGCACTGGACCTCGGCATTTGCAACCGGGGAAAGGTTCCGAATTTCAGGAGAGGTCCGCGAACATCAATCGTGGACTTGCATCGCAGGGACTGATGGGAAGAGTCAGGGATTGGCAGGTGAGGGACGATTGGGAGTCGCTGAGCGACCACCAATACGTTTCCTTTCACCTGTACAGTAAAGCCATCGAGGGGCAGCCGCGCGACCAGCGCGCTCGTTGGATAGTTGGGTTTGATAGTTTGAGAGCTGACCGGGAAGCTATTACTCGGGAGATGGCTCGAGGAAATGCACCGCACGGGCTGGCCGCGGAGGATCTTACCGGGGCATTCGTGAACAGGGTGGTTGACGCGTGCATGGCTGGCGTCCCTCAAAGACGTCTGTCCTCAGGGAGGCGGAAGCCGGTTTATTGGTGGACGCCTGAAGTGGCGCAAGCGAGACGCGTGGCGGTGGTGTCTAGGCGTCAACTGCAAAGGGCGCGGCGCAGAGGGGAGCCGTGTGAGGCTGCGGAGGAGCGGGCGAAACAGGACCGTGGTAGTTTTCGACGAGCGATTGCGCGGAGCAAATCCCAGCGGTGGCAGGAACTCTGCCTTCTGGTCGACCGCGATCCGTGGGGCTTGCCGTACCGCATAGTCACTGGTCGGTTTGGGCACCGAGGGAATGGTCCTAACGCGTGCGTGTTGGGGGGAACCGAAGCCGTGGTTGAGCACCTTTTCCCCGCCACGGCGAGAGGGGTGGGACGCGCTGTCGTGGGGCGGTACGTTGCGGTGGCCTCCTTCACCGTGGATGAAGTCCGCAGAGCGGTAGCCTCACTACCCGCGAAAAAGGCACCCGGCCCAGACGGCCTGCCTAACGAGCTGTTCCGGCTGGCAGCAGGGGGACCTCGAAGGACTTGCCGACGTCTGCAACAGATGTCTGGAAGAGGGAGTGTTTCCCAGGTGTTGGAAAAAGGCCATTTTGGCCCTTATTCCAAAGCCGGGTAAGGATCCCTCAACGCCTGGTGCGTACAGACCGATCTGTTTGCTGGACGGTGGGGCAAAAGTTCTGGAAAGATTGCTCCTATGGCGGTTACAAGCCGTTATAGAGCAAGGGGGCGGACTCGCTCCGGAACAGTTCGGCTTCCGTAAAGGGGTTGGGACGGAGGATGCCATTCGGGCTGTCCTTCGGGTCGCGGAGGGGGCCAACAGCGGACCGTACCGTACCAGGGGGCATTGTGTGGTCGTCAGCTTTGACGTCGCCAATGCCTTCAACACGGTACAGTGGTGGTTCGTTATCGAGGCCCTAGCCGGTTGGAAACTACCGGAGACATTGCTGAGGCTTACTGCCGATTACCTGCGCGACAGAACCATCAGGTACCGCGAGGGGGAGGACTGGCGTGAGCGGGGGTTGTCTGCCGGGGTTCCGCAGGGATCGGTTTTAGAACCATTCTTGTGGAATGTCGCCTATGACGACCTTCTGCGGACGCTGAGACGGTTACTGCCCACAGGGGTGGGTATTGTGGAGTACGCAGATGACCTGGCACTCGTCTTCACAGACAGGTGCTGGGATATGCTGCGTCTCAGGGTCACACGCGCGGGGGAACTCGTTCGGGAGTGGATGGAGACGGCGGGCCTTCAGCTCGCCGCCTCTAAAACACAGGCGGCCCTGCTCTCCACTAGAAGGTCAAGTAGAGGCATTCTGGAGATCGAAATTTTGGGAGAGAGGATACCGGTCGAACGGTCGATTCGGTACCTCGGTGTGATCCTCCAGGCGGGTCAGTGGGGATTACACGTGTGCCATGCCGCCGGCAACGCGGCACGCGCGTCACAACAGGTGGCACGTCTCATGCCGAGGGCCACCGGGCCTGGTGAGGGTAGGAGGAGGCTTATGGCCAGTGTGGCCACTAGCAGACTCCTATACGCGGCACCGGTGTGGGCAACGGTGAGGGGTAACGCTCGTAACAGGGAGCGTTTGCGAAGGGCACTGCGCCGGGTGGCTATCAGGGTCGCCCGGGCTTACCGCACTGTTAGCAGTGACGCCGTGGAGGTCATATCGCGGATTCCTCCCGCGGACCTCCTTGTTATGGAGCGCGCGTCGGTGAGGGACGCAATAACTTCTGGTGGGAACCGCGGGGAGACAAGGAGAGCTGCTCGGGAGCAACTACTTGCCTGGTGGCAGGAGAGGTGGTCACGTGGCGGAAACGGCGCGTGGACTCATCGTCTCATCCCTGATTTAATTCGGTGGATGGGGTGAGGGCTGGACGAGGTGGGTTCGTACTTTCTCACCCAGCTTCCTACCGGACACGGGTCCTTCCGAGCGTATCTCCATAGGATTGGGAAAGCCCCAGACGACAGGTGCATATCCTGTGGAGAGGGCGTGCACGACGACGCGGAGCACACTCTCGTGGCGTGTCCGCGTTGGGAGAAGGAGCGACAGGCCCTGGCGTCGGCCCTGGAACGAGAAGTCACGGTCGAAGCCGTGGCGGGTGGCCTCGCCTCGGCCTCGCGGCTACAGTCATGCGGGCTAAGGAGTTGCGTGGGTGCGAACAAGGGCGGTAGGGTTTTTCTTGTTTTTTTTTTTTTTTTTTTGTTTCTGTTTTTGTTTTTTATTGCTTTTGTTGTAATTGTTGCAAATTGTAAATGCTATTGTATAGCATATTTTACTTTCGTGTAAATCTTGTTGTTTTTTATTCGAAGGATGGGCAGAGGCACTAATTCCATCGCTGGCGGTCCCTCTGTCCTTCCGTTTCAGTGGTCACTTTAGAAAATAATTTTTTTTTTAAATCAATCGTACGACAATGCTGTAAATATGTCGGGCAAGTACAATGTTCTGCAAACAAGAATAAGACAATATGCTCCATCAGCAACATTTATTCCGTGCTCTAGACATTCACTTATTTTAGTTGGTAATGTTGCTGTAGAGAGTTCTAGTAATGCGTCCAGTTTTTTTTTTATTCGTGCAAAATTGTTTTTTTTTTCTGCATCACCGATTCGATAGAACATGTTATGCAATAAATTAGATAAAGGGTCTTATAAATTAAAGAATGTGTCAGATACAAGATGGTCTGCCAGGGTGGGTGCAGTTTTAGCATTAAAATCTTGCTAGAAAAATATTGAAAAGGCATTATATGAAATATACAAGTCCACAAAAGAAAATTGTTATTGAAGCAAAATCATTACTTAAAAAAATTAATGATTATGAAACTGCTGTTATGACAGTCATATGGAATAAAATTTTGCAAAGAAACAATGCAACAAGTACATCTTTACAATTTATTGACTGCACAATTGTTAGAGGTGCGTTTATTAAATTAGTATATTATTAAAAAGTCTAGAAATTTTTATTTTTATATTATGAAAAAATCAGATATAATTATATCGAAATAGTTAAAGTTAAAAAACTTACAGATTTGATATGATTGCAAAAAAAGATGTACAGAAAATCGAAAGGATTTTGTTTACATAATGTACTCTGAACGAAGAACTCTGAATGAAGAACTGAACAGACGTGGACAAATCTATGAAAATGTTATAGGTAATAAGTATTTTTTCGTGTTTTACCCGTGTGTAGAAGAAAAGAAAAAATGCGTTAATAATTTAATAGAAATGTACAAAGATGACATAGATTCAAGTAATTTTAAAGATGAGTTGGAACAGTTTTTATTATTATTAGATGAAGAAGAAAAGCAATCAATCAATTGATAATATATACCAAAAGGCATTAGATATGAAAGTAACTATCCCAAATAATTTATATAATTTCAAACGTATCGGGGAAACGCTCATTTTCTATTTATATAGAGTTCAAAATTATATAAGAAATTCAGTGTTAGAGGAAAGACTTAATAATATGGCTATTTTATATATAGAGAACGATTTACTGAAAATTATTGATTGTGATGAGATAGATAAGTTTGCAAAAGGAAAAGCAAGAACAAAATATATTTAAATATTTTCACATTTGGAATTTACAATTCTATGATTTTTTCATTCATATTTCTGATTGTTCCTCTCATAAATATAAGTACTATTATTAATTTATAAGTATACTTTTATACACATACATATGTTCAACTTTTAGTTCAAAACTTTGTGATTATTATTATGCTATTAATTATATTAAACATATATTATATTCCAATATTAATGGAAATAAAACAGTAATAGTACTTAATTAAAACTTACTTACTTTAAACTTACTTTTTAATATTTTTTAATATCCATATACTTAATTAAATACATATTTTTTTCCTTATATCTCTTGTTTTATTGGGGGGGGGGCAATATTTTTTCTGCGCCCGGGGCCCCAACTGACCTAAATCCGCCACTGGCTCTATGTTAGAAAATTGAGAATGTTGTAAGATTATAATTTTTTATAAATATCTAAACATAAACATAAAATCGGTTTATGACCATAATTATTTCGATTTTGAAGACACTGTAATTTAAGCAAATGATGCGGCAACGATTTGTTCAAGCGCATTCTAACCGCGTTATAATACAGGTCCTCCCACTGCCTTCTCAAAATGAAGCGAATATTAAATGAAAAAGAAATCTTTTTTCTGTCATACATATATACAATATATATTTTTCTGTCATATATTAATCTACAATCTATAAAAGCGTTACCTGTCATTTAAATGAGAGACTCTGTGGTATTATTTTACTATAATTATATTTGATGAATTAATTTAATTAAAACCTTGATTCAACACGAATAGTCGGTTTGTCAACAGATCCCCTATTAACAATACATGCCCTTCAATGGTACAACTAACAGGGATGAATAATTAAGCAGGACAACTTACAAAGTGGATAAACTTATTCCCATTTTTAATAACATACAACAAACAAATCAATAATGTTTTAATCGGTTATTAAAAGTGGATAATAGATATTAGTTTTTCTTTAAAAACCTGCTATTTAATAATGGGCGCAATGTGCTTAAGGAGGTGTGATTTCTGCCGAGGGAAATATTTTCTTTGGGATTGTTAATTACGTCTTTCCATGGGAAAAGATTTTTTTAGACAAAAGTAAATGTTGAAGTGTAATCGATGAGAATGAAAAAGTAAAAATGAGGGAATGATAGGGCAGCTGGGATGGGCAAAATAGGGGGAAATATTTATTACTGCCAACAATTTCAGACAAAATCAGACAAAACAAAATAAGACTAGACTGGGCAAATGAATACAAGTAAAGAATAGTAAGACTTGCCCGGATAAATAACATTAGGCATAGGCCGCACAACGGCTAAACCGCAGCGGTTGGTTTTTAATCACTTGATTTTGAGACTCAAGTAAGCTAATACAAGCGGTTTTTTCCCGAGACTTTTCCCATAGTGTGCTGTGTGTTTCTCGAGCGGTTTTGCGGTTATAGCGGTTAAAAACCTAGCCTTACTCCAAATTTAAAAAATCAATATGTTTTTACCACCCATTTTGTAAAAATATTATATAACTTATGAATTTATATAGTTAATTATTTTAGCCATAACTATATGAAACGGCATGTTAAATTATTTGAATGAAACTAATTTTGTGATTTGTTTCATGTGATTGTTTAATTGACTATAGTTTCACCAACACAGTGGCATCTTCAGAATAACTACCAGGGACTACTAGGAACCAACAGACAGCTAAACCAACTGTTAAATTTCATGAATACAGTACATAATTCAATAAAATTCACCCTCGAACTAGAGGAGAACACTTCTATAAATTTCTTAGACTTAAATATCAGCCGACACAATAAAAAACACATATTCAAAATATACAGAAACCCCACATATACAGACACAATAATACACAACACCTCCTTACATTCTATACAACATAAATTAGCAGCAGTCCATACTATGATACATAGATTATTAACTATCCCTCTCAATCATTCGAACTTCCACACATAATTAAATACAATAAAACAAATAGCCAATAACAACTACAACCAAGACATCAGCACAAAAATATTAAAGAAAAAATCAAGACACCGATCACTAAAACTAGCTTACAATAGTAATTGCGAAAAATATGAGGAAAAAACATTCAAATGTATCCCATATCTAGGAAATATTTCGGAAAAAATAAGTAACACAATAAAAGAAAATAATACATACCCTCCAAAATATTTTATGTAATCATAAACCAAAAATAAATCCCCTAAATAAATCAGGAGTATACCAACTTAATTGTGACGAATGCAACGGAACATATATAGGACAAACAAGAAATTTTGAAACCATTTAAATTATATTACATTTAAAAAACATAAAAGATCGGTACGCCTAGAAAATAATAAATCCACGTTTGTTTTAACGTCCAGTTTTTATAAGGGGAATCCTTATAAAAACTGGACACCAAATTTCAGCATTAAAACAGCCGAGAATAATACACAGCCAGGAAAAAGGATTAAAATTGGACCTTTTGAAATCCTTAGAAATCGGGAAAACCATGAATAGAAGCTCAAAAAAGAGAATTCCTCCACCAATCACAACTCTAAAAATATGGCAAACCCCATCATAAATTGTATATATATATATATATATATATATATATATATATATATATATATATATATATATATATATATATATGTAGATAATGTAAATAATGTAATGTAAATAAAGTTTGTAGTTATTCTGAAGATGCCACTGTGTTGGTGAAACTATAGTCAAATAAACAATCACATGAAACAAATCACAAAATTAGTTTTATTCAAATAATTTATTATGAAGTTATGTTAAATCTATATTTTATGTCTTATTGTTAGATTTATACTTCTTTAGTTACTATTTCTAACTATTTCTAACTTATACTACTTCTAACTTCTCTAGTTATATAATATTTAAAAAAAATTAGAGGTAAAAACTTATTGAATTTTTCAATTCAGAGTAAATACGGACTACCATGCAGTAACGGTCGCAACCATCTTATACATGTTTTGCGCAATTTTAAATCCTTGTCTTGTCTAGTCTTTTCCAGTTTTGCCCAGTTTGGTTCAGTATTGTCCAGTTTAGACCAGTCAGGTCCAGACTTGTTGAGTCTTGCTATTTGTCTCTACCCTTCGACACTATTGGTACGTAATCTTGTCTTGTTTAGACTAGACTTATCAAGAATTATCTTGTCTACTCTTTGTTAGTCTATACTAGAGGTCGGCAACCGGTTTTAAGTAAAGATTCATTTTCCTTCAAAAAATTAACAAATCTTATACAAGATCCGCAGGAATGATGGATAAACAAAATCAAAATCAGTGAGATTTTTACGAGTGAATTGATGCATAGATTTGTTTTATATCAGGTTCGTAATTTGAGGTCTTTAGATTTAAACAACTTTCAAGTCTAACGTCGTAGAGCTGCTGGGCCCCCATTTTATATTCAGGGTATTGTTAAAAATCTGATGACAATAATATATAGAGCCGCAAATTTATAAGATTTCAAATTTCACTGGCTTAAATTAATTGTAACTTTCAAACAGTTCCAAATATAATTTCATCTTTCAAGAAAGATTTCAAAAAAGCATAATTTCTAAAAGTGAATTCGAAGTATCGTTTCGTAACTTCTTATTGAGATTGTTAAGTCTGATTTCAATTGCAAAATAGATTTTTTATAACTAGTCGTGATGACGAAGGACTTCGATTACTCTGGGTTAAATGATGGTTTAACACCAAGCATTCGAAGTCTTTAACGAAGCCACCAAGCATACGAAAACCACGAAAAAGTGTCAATACGAGGGGTCCACTCCCTGAAATGTTGCAATGTATTCGAAATTATCCCGATTTTTTTTGGTAATTCGAGGTATTCGAAGATATTACTAGCGTAATGTGTAATAATGTCACCTACTGCAAAGTACTGCCACGAAAAGGAAGGAAATTTGAAATAATTACTTTTAAATAATTAAATAATTTATAATTCACTGAACGTTAGAGTATATTTACTTGTTATTACTATGTGCAACCTGTAAGATATGAGTGCTAGTAATCAAGAAGACATCACGTTAGTAGTATCATTAAATAACAAGTGTGTTGAATTTCTATACATTTATTGAAATTGGATTGAAACACAGCAAAATTACAATACTCTAAACTACTTTTTCACATTTTTGTATTGCATGTCAATGTTAAATCATATGTCACAGTCCTGTGAAGTTATCTATATGAAATAGTTCTAGAGTACTTAAAAATGGAAAATACCAAAAATGAGCTAGCAACACTTTTGAGAAAAACTGTGCGTTTTTGACATATTACTGCACCTTGGCCATAGTTCTGGAGTACTTGATCAAATTCTGGAGTATTTGAAAAAAGTTCTGCAAAAATTGACATTTTGCAAAAAAAATTGAAAATTTTCTTTTCGCGGATCTAAATAGCACTAAGAGTTCTATCGAAGGTCCCTTTAACATTTTTTGATCAAAACCTTGGTTCAAAATATATTTTCAATAATAAGGGACCCATGGTTTTGAATGAAAATTTTAAAACAGTTATGTTTGCAGTTCCTGATAGAGCTCCTAAAGTTCCATCGTAAATCCTTATAACATTTTTCTGCAAAGTTAAAAATTGAAAAGATATACAAAAATTAAACTTCATCGATGCGGCGAAGTGAAGAAAAAAAAAATCGCGCTCTCTTTGCATTTCCCGGTAGAACTCTTCGAGTTCTATCGAAAATCCTTGTAACATTTTTCTGTGAAGTCAAATATTGGAACGATATTCGAAAAAAGTTCACTAATGAAATTCGAGTTCAGCAATGAAGTGCAAAAAAAAGTGGCGCAACAGTTCTGTTCCTATGTGAATTCGTTGGTTTACTGTAAAAAATATGCACATTTTCTAACTAAAATTTACTAACTAAAAGTATTTACTAAAACCTCGGCGCGTGGATTTTCGTGCGGCCGACATAGGAGAAAGCCGATCTATTCGCCGACAAAGCAGAAACATTCAAAACGCCGCTCGGTCGCGCCGATTTTTTTTCGTCACATCGGTGAAGTTTAATTTTTCCATATTTTTCTAATTTTTAAATTTACCGAAAAATTTTATCAGGATTTTGGAAGACAGACCTCTAAAAGTTCTACAAGGAACTTCAAACTGAACTATTGCGCGTTTTTTTCTTTTTTACTTCGTCGCATCGGTTAGTCTCAATTTTTCGAAAATCTTTTCAACTTTTTTAACTTTACAGTAAAATTGGGATTTTTACAATTATAAGGATTTTCGTTAGAACTCTAAGAATTCTACCGAAAACTGCAAACAGAACTATTGCACGAAATTTTGCACAAAGTACTCTAGAACTATTTGATATCTACCAGGAACTCCGATGTAATATTATATTTTTGCAAATTCGGTAGCTAACTTCATAGGGCTATATATTACTATTAAAATGTTAAATACTAAATATACTAAAAAAAATGTTAAAATTTTATTATTAATATTATACTTCCTAATTTTAAACCAATTTCACTTTATTACAAATGGCATCGGCTTCTTCCTATTACAAGGAGTTTTGTAGCTCACTGTCCTACTGCAGCAGGGCGCATCATGCGGGTGTAGTGGGGAGCTAATGTGGTCGTAATGCGGCCGTAATGCGAATATAATGTGAACTAATTCAGGGAATGCAAGAGTAATTCAAGGAAAGCAAGAGTACTATGTGTACTGTGGTGTAATACTTACGTAATGCCAAGGAATGCAAAGTATTGTGCGGTAATGCATCTAAATATTAACATGTATTGTAAGAGTGGATGGCCCCTCGTGTCAATATATTCAATACATTGACTGGAATTTTGAAGAATATTTTCGCAATGATCAGATTAGATCAGATAGACTATTTTGAGTACCAAGTCCATTATTACTTTTTTTATTTTGCGTCTATAATGAAGTCATTAAAGGATTCATATGGGTTCGTTAATGGCTCGCCTTGAGCGATATAATTTTCTCAATATATATCGGCCATTTTTTTATTTTGAAATAGCATAAAGGCGCGAAATAAAAAAAATAGTATAAAAACTCGTTCATAAGGCGTTTTTTGCACTTGTCCATTCTAAACATGGACGCATGCTGAAATATCGCGCTTATTGAACTCGTTCTTTAATATACTATTATCTACTGGCACACTACAATGTAATGAATACATTAATAAGTAAATTATTGTATGTTCTATATGCATCCTTATGCCATTATTACAATCGTTTGTAAAAGTATCCAAATCGTGCGTAAAAGTCCAATATAAAACAAATGGAGTTCAAATCATTATCATTACAAACAAATTTAAAACATTATCAAACAAATCATTATTAAACGATTTCTGTTAGTTGTTACTATGGAAACAACTCGCGTCACTAAACAAAAACATAGACGTAGTCAAAATAAATTTTCTCACATATATTAAAATTGAATGAATTTTTCTTCCATTTTGAATCGAGAAGTCTCGGCCTCTCAGTCTGAATTTATCTGGCTCTAAGATAACTTAACCTAACCGTAACCTAATTTAGATTATATCGAGGTTAGGTTTGGTTAAGCTTACCTAGATTACATCGACAACGACCAAATAGAGTTCCCGTCACTGTGTGTTTTTATAGTTAACACTGTTTGCCCCAGAGACTCATTGCGTTTAAAGCATTTAAACTTCGCAACTCATGCCCAAAAGCCCTTCTTCAGATACTGGTATCATAAACTACTATTTTAATCTTGACAGGAAATGTTTGCGTACACAACACCTCTTAATGTATAATGCAATGAAAGGTCTATCTTAAAACGGAAACGTACTTTTGTCATGTAATTTAAACAATCGAATGTAATTTTTCTAAATGTCTCTCAATCTCTATTTTATTAAATGAAAGTTTGATTTATTCCAATAAACTTAAAATACATGTTATGGACGAGTTGAAGAGCCAACTTAAGAAAAGAGTCGCATGCGGATCGCGAGCCGCGGGTTGCCGACCCCTGGTCTAGACTAACCATTAGTACACTTGTCTTAATTTGTTTAAAGATTGGGTTAGTCTTTGTTTATTAATCTAGTTTTGTCTAGCTTTGTCTTGTCTATCTATTACTGAGTGTCAAATGTTTTCTAAACTAAACCAGTCGGCAACCCGTGGCTCTTTTATCAGTTGTATGACTCTTCAGCCCGACAAAATATATATTTTAAGTGTTATTGATATAAAATAAATTTCATTTATTTAAGATCATCATAGATCAGTCAAAATGACAGAAAATATGACATCACAGCAATATTCTGGATTAAAATCATTTGTGATTAGAAATCAGTGCATTTTAAAGTTATCATCTCTACGACTCTTCCGTAAGATTTGTTTAATTTGTTAAAAGAAAATGACACTTTACTTAAAACCAGTTGCCGACCCATGGTATAGTACAATCTTGTCTGGTTTGATCATTAAAAACAGATCAGAACATTAAGTTAAATTTAGTCTACTTTGGTCTGAAATTTATTGCAATATGATATATAAAATATTATATATCATATCATTCACCAAAAGGGAACAAATGGCTATCGATCATAAAGTCTTTCTGCTAAGAATATTATATTTAAAATAATTTAATCTATTTTTCAATTAAATTAGATTCTTCTTCTGAGAAATAATGAGATTATTAATTAGATTATTAATAATCTCATTATTTAAAGTTACATATAAAACGATGTTATGAGCAGTTTAGTCTAGTTTCATCGACTCAAATCTGGAAACCATTATTTATATATATATATATATATATATATATATATATATATATATATATATATATATATATGTAAATATATATATATATATATATATATATATATATATATATATATATATATATATATATATATATATATATATAAATATATATATATATATATATATATATATATATATATATATATATATATATATACATATATGTATAAAATCAGGATTGTGATCGTCGCTATACACTTAAACTAAATAATGAAATAACTGATATTGAAGAAATGATCGCGAAACGCGAGAATCCGATAAATGTGTCCCTGCAATTACATAGATATGACTAATAATTTAGTATGCAAGCACCTCGAAATGGTATGTGTAACCTCAATTAAAAACCAGACGTGTTTGTCAATAATTATTACACAACACTCATAACCTACTATTTCCATAAATATCGAGCCTCTGGAATTTAATATATTATATATAAAATATTATATATATTATAAAATATTATAGTATACAGGATTTATTTATTTCGTATATAAATTTACACTTCAACGGTATCTAAAACTCAACGGTTTTAAAAGCGTCCCACCTTTGATTCGTAAATATGCATGGTGGGATATTTAACATTATCTAAAACTACGAACATCTCAGGGTTAAATATGGTTTTTATGTCGATTTTCTAGATAAACAAGATTAGAATAGACTAAACCAGACTAGACAAGAAACATGATGGACTGGGCAGTACTAAAAGAAAAAGATACTCTGTCTGATCTTAAATACAAAGACTTTACACTGACAGGTAGCACAAAACTCGGAAAAGAAACACAGCAAGAGGAAATCACCACAAGAAAATGGATAATAAAAGCGGGTGATCTAGACAAGTTCAAAGAGACACTAAAAAGGCAATTAAAAAATAATGCAAGGCTCCCAGAAGACGAAAACTTCCTGATGAATGCTATAGCATTTAAAACCTGTAATAAAGTACTTACCAAGTATAAGGGAAAGACACACGTGGAAGTCACCTTGTCACGGTGTGAGGGCTTAGTTTCGCGTACCGCTGGACGTCACGACTGGAATAACCCCGGTTGGGGCGTTCGGCGGAGGGCGAACAACCAAGAACTTCCAAACCCTTAATCCCAAGGTGTCATGCGACCCGTGCCGAAGGGACTGGTTGATGGCCAAGGGCAACCGGCCATCGCTTACGGAGCCCCTCTGATACCTGGCGTCCTCAGAGGGTATCCAGCCTTACCACTAGCAAGCGGGGCTCTGATGTGGTGGACCTTTAGTTCCCTTGCGACTCGTGGGATTCGAATGGAACAAAAACAAAAACAAAAATTCAATCCGTGTGTGCGGGACATAACCGCCACACAATTGGCGAATCAGATGGAGCATGAGCCCCACGATCCGAGTGAGCGCACCAGTCGAGAGAGACCAACTCCCAGACTGTCGCCAAAAAGCAAAGGCAAGATGGTCAGTAACATCGTTACTACCACCAAGCCAGCAAGCCAAGGGAGACCCGCTCCCAAAATGGCTTCTAAAAGTCAGGGCAAGGTGACCGGTAACACCGTTACTCCCACCAAGCCCGCGACTAAGCAAGAGGAGACAAAGCCCAAGGCAGGTAAGAAGAAGACGAGATGGGCACATCCCTTGCCACCCCTAGGTTGTCCAGGCGGACTCGATGACCCACTGAGAAAGGGCCTCAGCGGTGCCGGGGTGAGATGGTATCTGCGCTTCTTAGCAAACGGACTACAACCCGAGGAAGCTAAGAAGAGAGCAGTACAGAAAAAGGTGGGAACTACACCACAAACACAAGGAGCTGCCAAAAGAGGGGCTGATTCTGTCACGCCCCAAGACAAAGCAGCTAAAAGACAGAAGGGGAATATCCAAAGTGGGGCAACGGGAGTGGTCAGCTACCCCAGCTGCCCTCCCAAGACTTCTGGGCCGAGCACCAGCTACGCCACCGCCGTCAAGGTGGTGAGGGTTGGTGTTATGTCTAGAGACTACCCAAGGAATCCCCTGAGTAAGAAGGACATGCCTGCTCTTGAGCAAGCAATTATGAAAGAGACAGTCGTAGACTGGTCTCATGAGATACAGTTTGAAGGCATACACTTCAAACCAGGACTAGTCATTGTCGACTGTGCGAACGAACAGACGGCAAAATGGCTGATGACAAGAGCACCCATCCTAAGACATTGGGAAGGGGGGGCTCTGGTGGCGAAATTGGGTGATGATATCCCCAAGCCACATGTCATCACCATGTTCCTACCTAGGAGCGGGGACCTAACCCCGGAGGCCTCCATCAACTACCTCAGGGCCCAAAACAAAGGACTTAACATTTCCGAATGGAAGGTCCTTGGGTGCCGGGTGGAAAGTGGGGATCAACTCCTTACGGTGGGAATTGACGAAGAGTCCGCTGGAGCCATAGCGAAGGCCAACCATAGCCTTTACTTTAGGTTCGGGCGGATCAAAGTCCATGGGCGGAAGAACGACGCCACACAAAAAGCGGATGTAGAGGTAGCGACAGCCACAGCGGCCCCTCCCTCGGAAGTTACGACCGCAACAACGGCCACTTCAGAGGTGGAAGGAATAGCGGTGGCGGCAGCTCCCTCTGCTGAACCTTTAACGACAAACGCTGTGAACGAGGAAGTCAGCCCGGATTACCGGGAAGACGACCTCGACCTCACACTCGTAGACATGAGCAGTCAAGCTATGTCTACAGAGGAAGAGGTAGATGTTGTTCTGGTGGAGACAGAGAAGGACTTGCCGCCTCCTGTCATAAACCAAGAATGACCAGCAGGCGCACCAAAGTAGCCCAGGTGAACATCCACCATGCCAGAGCAGCCTCGGCTGTGATGGCTAGGATGTTCACCAAACAACACCTAGGGCTAGCGCTACTGCAAGAACCCTGGACCTACGGAGGTAACATCAGAGGCCTCAGCAACAGGGAATGTAAGTTGGCATGGGACAGCCGTGAGGCTTCCCCTAGAACTTGCATTATGGTAAGGAAGGACATTAATTACTTATGTCTTTCAGAATTCTTAACGCGGGACTTAGTTCCTATACAGGTCCTCATCAAGACCGAGGGCCTCCACCGCGAAGTAGTGATCGCATCAGCATACTTCCCTGGCGATGGTAATAACATACCACCCATGGAGGTACAAAGGCTGGTCGAGCACTGTATTAGGAGAAGGATGCCACTCATCTTGGGATGTGACGCGAACGCCCACAACGAGATGTGGGGCAGCACGGACACTAATAAGAGAGGTGAGTACCTTTTATAATTCCTCATTAAAGAGAACTTAATTGTGTACAACGTCGGGAACACACCAACTTTTGTCACTAAGGCCAGAAATGAGGTACTGGATATTACGGTAGGTAGCGCTAACTTAAGTAAACTAATTAAAAAGTGGAGGGTTTCAAGTGAACCCTCAATGTCAGATCATAGGATCATAGAGTTTGAGCTGGAAGGAGCGAGTGAGGAAAGTACCCCCATTCGAAACCCCAGACAAACTGTGTGGCCTATGTTTAGTTCACAACTAAAAGAAAACCTAGAGCAGGTGACAGTGCGGGGTGGTATCAAACACTACACCGTGCTGGAGCAGGCTGTAGGAGAATTAAATGTAGCAATCACCACGGCATTTGAATCCAGCTGCCCGGTAAAAACCGTGAAGGAGCATAAGGACGAAAAATGGTGGAACAAAAATTTGTCTACATTAAGAGCAAAAGTAAGTAGGCTTTTCAACAAAGCCAAGCAATACGGAAATTGGCTAGAATACTCTGAGGTGCTTACCACCTACAATAAAGAGATCAGAAGGGCAAAAAGGGAAAACTTTAGGACCTTCTGTGAAAACATAGAATCCACGCCGGTGGCAGCTAGACTGCACAAAGCACTAGCGAAGGATAGAGTGGAAATGACAACCACTCTCAAGAAACCGGATGGGACCTTCACGGAGGATGAAGAGCAAAGAGCTCTCCTCCTACTAGAAACCCATTTTCCGGGATGCAGAAGATACAGGGAGACCGAGGGCTTGATGCAACCAAGTCGGGCCGACTGGAAGAGGGCAGCGTCCATCTGTACGGAAAACCGAATCAGATGGGCTATCGGCACTTTCCAGCCTTTTAAGGCCCCAGGTGTAGACGGACTAGTTCCTGCCTTCCTACAAAAGGGAGAGAGAGAACTAATGCTGTATCTGCTAAATATTTTTAGAAGTAGTTTAGCGCTCGGATATATACCGGAGCTATGGAGAAGGGCTAAGGTGGTATTTATACCGAAGGTGGGAAAGAAAGACACCACTCAACCGAAGTCTTTTAGACCCATTAGTCTAACATCTTTTACGCTTTGTGAAATTGTTCAGAGAGGCCTCAAAGTAACGAGTAGATGGTGTCAAACAGTGGGATTGAGACTCAACCCGAGCAAAACCACGGTGATACCATTTACTAGAAGGAGAAAACTAAACTGCCTGCATCCCATACTCATAGATGGGAAGGCAGTAGAATACCAACAGGAGATAAGGTATCTGGGTATCACACTAGATAGCAAACTCCTCTGGAATAGACACGCTGAGGCAGTGGTAGCTAAAGGCAAACGCGCCCTAATGGTGTGCAGAAATTTAGCAGGAAACACGTGGGGTTGTAACCCCACTATCCTGCGATGGATGTACACCATGATAGTTAGACCTGCAATCACTTATGGGGCGGTTGCGTGGGGAAGTAGAATCAAGCTGTTCAAGCAATTCAAAGACTGGCGTGTGTCTGCATCACGGGAGCGATGGGGTCGTGTCCGACAGCAGCATTGGAGCTGCTGCTGGATCTGACTCCACTGCACCTTGTGGTGGAGAGCGCCGCCAGATCGGCGATCGTAAGGTTCAGCAAGGAAGGAATGGGCAGAGGTAAAATAATCGGGAGCAGAGACCGAAACAGCCTCGCTGCCAAGATCCCCTGGCTGGAAATACCAAAGGACGAAATGGTATGCAAATACCACTTCGAGAAAAACTACACAGTAATGTGTAGTAGTAAAGCCGATTGGAGCGACGAATCCTCAGCATACCACATAGAGCAAAATGCCATCAAGTGGTATACAGATGGTTCGAAGACAAAGGAAGGAACTGGTGCAGGAGTGTTTGGACCTCGTACCAGATACTCCGAATCCATGGGAACATCCCCAAGTATCTTCCAAGCAGAGGTACACGCAATCGAAAGATGTGCACAGTTTAACCTCGACAGGAATTACCGCAAAAAACGAATTGCTATCCTGTCAGATAGCCAAGCAGCCATCAAGGCCATTAGCTCATACACCATCAGATCCAAACTGGTATGGGACTGTGTGGGGAAGCTGAACAAGCTTGGCAGGGATAATAAAGTAACGCTATACTGGGTACCAGGACACACTGGTATAGACGGAAACGAAGAAGCCGATCACCTAGCAAACAAGGGATCCAGTAGCCCCTTTATAGGTCCGGAACCCTTTTGCGGTATGAGCGTGAACACCATCCGCAAAAGTTTAGATGAAGAAATAAGAGGAAAATGGATGAAAACCTGGGAAGAACTTCCAGGGCTCAGGCAATCCAAAGTGATGCTGGGATCTTTCAACCAGAAGAGAACTAAAGCTTGCCTGAAACTAAGCAGGAACAAGCTCAGAATTCTGACAGGAGCCCTGACGGGACACTGCAGACTTAGGAAACATCTCAAGGCCCTAGGCCTAGAGGAGGATGATGGATGCAGATTCTGTGGCTCAGCAGAGGAAACCCCCATACATCTGCTCAAAGACTGCGGAGCATTACTCCGCAAGAGACAGCTGTACCTTGGGGCTCACTGCTTGAACACAGAGGAGCTGCAGGCCTTGAATCCCACCCAGATCCTGAGATTCCTAAAGGAGTCAGGATTAGAGGAGGCGCTCTAAATGGGCAAGTACACCAACACTTGGAGGAGGAGGGTGGGGTACAATAGATCTATAAAGGTCGCAGTACAAGTCGTCACCACCATATCTACAATCTACAATCTACAAGGGAAAGACAGGAAGTAAGCCAGCTGTTTACTGGTGGTACGAGGGGATAGCAAAGAGCAGACGACAGTGTATACGGGCAAGGCGCCTTGCCACAAGAGGTATAACACCAACGGAGAGGATGTAGACAAGCAGCTATGGGTAAACTATAGAAAGTGCCGGGATTCCCTAAAGAAGGTAATCAAAGAAGTTAAACAACGCAAGTGGAACGAGCTAATAAACCTGGAAGATGACGTCTGTGGACTAGCGTTCCAGATCGTCATGAAGAAAACCAAAATGCTGAGAGTCAATAATGCACTTGAAGAAGAAAAACAACTGAAATGGGCGGATCAACTCTTCCCAACACACCCGCCGCTAAGGTGGACCCCACAAAAGAAGAAAGAAACTAACGAGATAGTACAGGAAATATTGGAAGTTGAATTAAGGACTGCGGCTACCCAAATGAAAAATGGAAAAACACCTGGGCCAGACGGGATAACTCCGGAAATATTTAGAATAGTGTTGGAAAATCACGAAGAGACGTGTAGAGCATGCCTGAATAGACTACTGAGAGAGGAGAGATTCCCACAAATCTGGAAAACTGCAGGCTTAGTGCTAATAGGAAAACCAAAAAAGCACAAAGACTAGGAGGGCAGCTATCGACCTCTATGCTTAATAAATGTACCAGGGAAATTATGGGAGAGCATAATAAGAAACAGACTGCAACAAGAGCTTCAAGAAAAAGGCGCCCTGTCAGAGCAACAATATGGCTTCCGCAAAGGCAGGTCAACTGTCGTTGCTGTCAGCAAAATACAAGAGCTAACAAGGGTTGCCTGCGCCCTTTCCTACTGACATAAGAAATTAGCGATAATGGATGCACTAGATATACGAAATGCTTTTAACAGTGGAGCGTGGTCTGAGATTCTGAAAACGCTGGAGGAACAAAAGATATCGGCATACCTAGTACGACATTGGAAACTCTCTTAGAGACAGGAAAATAGAAATAGGGGAAAGTAAAAAAATCGACGTAAGCAGCGTACTACCACAAGGCTCTCTCTTGGGGGCCCACATTATGGAATGCATATTACGACAGGATACTCAGGCTGGTCCTCCCGGAGGGAACTCACCTCGTGGCATACGCGAACGATTTGGCAGTGGTGGTGATAGATGGCAATGCGGAATACTTAAAACGAAAAGTGGAATGGTCGCTTAATATCATAGACCAGGAGCTGGAAGAAATGGGTCTTGAAATTGCGCCAGAAAAGTCTGAAATGTTGGTACTGGTGGGAAGAAGGACCCTATCTGAGATAAGCATAGGTTTTAAAAATACAACAATTAAAACAAAAAAAAGTATAAAATATTTGGGCATACGACTGGATAAAGACCTAAAAATGTATACGCACCTGCAGGAGATCGCAAAAACGTAAGCCAAACGGTAGAACAACTGAAAAGGTTAATTAAAAGGTAAAAAAACTACTAAGTCTGCGAGCCGCAGTCGCACATTCTGCACAGTGGCACTGTCAAAAATGATGTACGGTGCTCCTACATGGTATGACTCGTTGATGAGAACCAAAAAATATAGAAAAATGTATGAAAGATTACAGAGACAGCTGGAAGTACGGATATGTAGTTCCTACAGGACGGCCTCGGCGGTAGCACTGTCGGTAGTTGCGGGGCAGATGACAATAGACCTGATGGCAAAAGAAAGGCTAAGAAGGTACTTGGAAAGGGAGGAGAGCAGTAATCGGATTAGAAAAGATACTATGCACGAATGGCAGACAATATGGAACCAGGAAACTGGATGTGCGGTGTGGACAAAACGACTCATCCCACGCATAGAACCATGGGTGAGACGAGGATACGGAGAAGTGAATTACTTTATCTCACAGTTGCTGCTCGGACATGGTAGCTTTATGGCATACCCTTATCGCAGACACCTAAGGGATACCAAACATTGTGTGTACTGCCGGACCTGGTGGATGATTGCCACCGTACATTTTTCAACTGCCACATATGGGCGAAACAACGGCTGGGAATGGAAATAGAGGTGGAAGGAAAGCTGACGCCAAAAAAGCTACAGGAGACAATGCTACAAAGCAGAGAAAGCTGGGGCGCAGTGGAAAAGCTAGCGACATCTGTCATAACAGCAAAAGAGAAGGACAAGATGGACCGTCAAAAAGGAGGAATAAGATAAACAGAAAGCAAACCCCGAGCGAAGTAATGCTGAGAAGGCAGTCCCGCAAAGAGCCGGAATTGAGGATTTTCCGATTAATTTGGTTTTTTTAAAACCAGTAAGGCGAGTAGTCCCACACTCCCTAGAGCAACTTGAAGCACTGGAGGCTGTACGAAAATGTATTTTACCCCTCCTCCCAAAAAAAAGACCAGAGAAGATCAGAGAAGATCAGACAAGATCAGGCAATGCCAGACAAGATCAGACAAGACCAGGCAAGACTAGATAATACCAGACGAGACCAGACTAGGCCAGACGAGACCCGACAAGAGCGGACAAAACAAGACAACACCAGACAGAAAAAAGAAAAAAAAAGACCAGAAAAGATAGATCATACAAGACCAGACAAGACCGGACAAGACCTGACAAGACCAGAAAAGACCAGAAAAGACCAGAAAAGACCAGACAAGACCAGACAAGACCAGACAATACCAGACAAGACCAGACAAGACCAGAGAAGACTAGACAAGACCAGCCTAATCAGGCAATAACGGATAAGATCAGACAAGACCAGACAAGGTCAGACAAGGTGAGACAAGACCAGACAAGGTCAGACAAGACCTGACAGGAGTCACTAAATTAGAGGACGCGGCTAGACTGTGTGTTACAAGCGTGAAGACTAGGCAAAACTGAGCAATACTAGACAATAATAGAAGAGAGTATACAAGACTGGGAAATATTGGGTAAGGCGTGAAGATAGAATATGGTGGGTGTCTCTAGACAAGACGAGACAAGTCGGTGCAACACTAGAGAATACTAGAAAAGACAAGACATAATTTGACAAAATCAGAGAGTACTTTGTAAGGTTAGTCAATAACATTGATTGGGCAACGCTATACAAGACTAGATAGCACAATATGAGGAGAAAAAGAACTAGATAAAAAAATATTAGTCTAAAGAAGAATGGACAAGGCCTGAATGTTATTAAATTATCAATTGGTAATTAAAAACGCTCTTTGTTAGAAAACACTAAATTGATTATCTATTGATATTAAGTTTTATGATAATATATAAAGTTTCTTTAGAAAATATAACGATGGCTAATGGGCAAAAAGTATTTTATTTTTGAGGTTGAATGTGTAAAAACAGTTAACAAAAAGAGGATATGAATGGAGAAAAGTTTTCGGATAGGGCAGAGCAAACAGGGCAGAGAAAAAAAATATGTAGGAGGAAAAAAACGGAGAGTTCAGAATTAAAACGGCAAATATTTTTTGTGTAATGGTAGCAAAGACAATATTTAACTTTTGACATAAAATATATATTTGGAAATTTTTAAGTATTAATGTGTAATAATAATATTTGTTTGAAATGATTTAGTGAAACAAGGTATTTAGTGAAACAAGAATCAAAATTTGCATTCATAAATGATAAAATAAATGGCTGATAGACTTCGGGTCGAGAGTCAATTGTTGTATTTATATGTATTATAATTATAACAGTAAATATTTATATTATTATTATAATCAGTACAATATTTCGGGGTAGTACAATTTTTATTTGTTTAATTGTCAAAATGTAAAATTGTTTAGATTTTTGCAGATTTTACAGAAATGTTGTATAATTTCCATTTTTTTGCGATTTGTATGCGAATGTAATTACAAACTACATGGAAAAAAGTACACTCTAAAAATTACAGTTTAAATAGTAGCATCGGCCTTACGAATTTGAAACTGTAAAAACTAACAATTGCTTTTTTTAAATTACAGTTTCCGGTATTATTAGTAGATAAGTTTTAAAAATTACAGTATGCGACTGCAGTCCTTACAAATTTGTATTCGCTGGGCCGCTGCTACTATTTAAACTGTAATTTTTAGAGTGTACTTTTTTTCGTGTACTGTGACATTTTTTTATGTTTTGTTTTTTAATCCTAAATTTTCAAATTTAAATGTTAAATGTTAAATAAAACAGTGTTACTAACACGATACAACAGGCCATCTGGTAATAAGCCTTCTATACATTTGTACGATTTCTTCTTCTGTTGCTAATAACAACTATTATCCAAACTATGTTTTTGTTTGTTAGATAAATAGAAAATGTGCAATCAAATATCCCTTGAAAACAAATAAAACGAGTCAATAATGTTTAGCCTCTATCGTTTTACATTTATTGTCATTGCTAACAAATAATTTGACGCAATAAAAAAAATAATCATTTTCCATGACACCTTTTGACGGTCAACAATTTATGGAAAATTATTGATGAAATAAAGTTGGCTTGACAAATTTGTACCATATATTAAAATTACACCAAAATATTTATTTCTATTAAATTTATTAAATGTAATATGTAAACATATTTTATTATAGGTACTTACGTATTAACGCCATCACCGCTACTATTTTTAAATGCCGCCAATGTACACCTAACATTTTTATGATGAATCATAAAATAAAACATTTTATTTAAAATTAAAATATTTTTAAAACTCAAACTACTTTATTTTTTAACCCCGGTTAGATTAGGTTGCCCGCCGCGAAGCAGACAGATAAATCAATACAACATACGCACGGTCAGGTAGCTGAAAAGCGTAAAACCTGTCTGCGTGAAAGAAGATGCATGGTAAGAAATAACAGGAGAGCAGATAACGAGCTACGAATGGACTACAGAAGGAGGTATAACCTGACGCGCAGTGAACTTCGTAGAGCCATCGTGAAATCTAAGCAAGAAGCTTGGAGAGAGCTATGTGAAGAGGTAAATAACAACATAAAGGGGTAATGCATACAAGATTGTTACCAGGAAAATTACGCAAAGGGTAAACACTCTCCGGGGGGACAGTCTCATGGCGGAAGTCAGGAAGCTGTTTCCAACACATGAGCGAGAGATCTGGGCTGATCCCGTGGGATGGAGACTCTTTACTCCCCGAGCAAACTGAGGAAGGCAGTCGATCGAATGCGATCCCTATCTTCCACTCCCGAAGGAGTGGAAGATAGGGAGACAGGTTATGATAGATAAGAAGAGAAAGGAAGGAGAGGAAGCCAAATACAGACCAATATGCCTTTTAAATGGGATAGCGAAGCTGTATGAGAGCATGATTGGAGGAAGATTAAACGAGGATCTTGAGAGAGTAGGGGTCTCTCAGCGGACCAATACGGGTTTAGGAGCGGCCGAACCACGGCGAACGCAATGATGCGCGTGATAGAGAGAGCAAGGGAAGCAAATTCGGGTCCACGGCGTGCTCGTATGTATTGTGTGCTGGTCACCCTGGATATGAAAATGACTTCAATTCGGTCTCATGGGTCGGAATCATGGAGGCATTGGAACTGAAGGGGATAGCTCCCTTCCTACGAAAGTTGGTGGGCTGCTACTTGAACGAAAGGGAGATGGTGATGGGAGATGGTTACGTGACTGGATGGAAAGACCTTCCAAATGAGTGCGGGTGTTCCACAGGGATCGGTCCTTGGACCGTGGAACATTTTTTATGACGAGGTAATGAGAATAAGGCGGCCAGACGGGGTTACACTCGTCGGGTACGCAGATGATATAGTGGTTGTCGCTGTATCAAGATCTGAAGAAGGATTAAAAGCGATAACGAACGAGGCAATTGGTGGGATTGCCCAGTGGATGGAGGAAAAGGGGCTTGCCTTGGCACCTCACAAAACTGAAGAGGTCCTTCTAATTGGGAGAAGAAAGCTGCGGGAACTGACCGTGCGAATGGTGGCAGTTGACGTGCCAGCTCGGGAGTCTGTGAGATACCTTGGGGTGGAGCTCTAGCGAAACCTTAGGGTGGCAGAGCAGGTGAACCGAGTGGTGAGCAGGGCAACGGTGTGTGCGAGCGCTCTTGGGCGGCTTTTTCCCAACGCAGGTGGGCCGTTGGCCTCCAAGAGAAAGGTTATGAATGCCGTCGTGCACTCCATTCTTCTCTATGGGGTGCAGGCTTGGATAAATGCTTACAGGATTAAATGTTTTAAGGAGAGATTGATGAGGGTGCAAAGGTGTATGCTACCATGTTTCTGCAGCGCATACAGTACTGTTTCTGGGGACGCCGTGGCCGTCGTTGCTGGATTCATACCGCTGGACTTTCTGGCAAATGAAAGAGTGAGAGTCTGGGAAGGAAACGACCCCAGTAACGAAAGGGCAAATACTTTGCAGGTATGGCAGGAGAGATAGGTGGCGTCGGAAAAGGGAACCTGGACCAGGCAACTTATTCCGACCATCGAGGAATGGGTCTATCGGGGACACGGGGAGGTAAACTATTACCTAACCCAGGCGCTTACGGGGCATGGATCCTTTGCATCTTACCTGGAACGAATTGGAAAACTAAACGAGGCGCACTGTAAGTACTACGGTGCAAATGAGGACACGGCGGAGCACACGACCTTTGAGTGTGTGAGATGGGTGCTAGCGAGGAGCGAGGCAGAACGTAAGGTGGGAGAGGAGTAAGTAAGGTGAGCTTGGTTAGGGTTATGCTCCGTAGTGAGTATGAATGGGAGATAGGATCTATAATGAGGAGAAAGGAGAAGGATGAAAGGAACGAGCGCGAGGCGGGTCGAAGGGTTGCTACGCGCGAGCTGTGCGTGGGGGCGCACACATTTTATTGTAAACCTTGATGTCAGAAGGGGCACGGCGTACAAACGGCGCGCCCGGCAAAACGAGTGAATGGGGAAAATCGTTTAATTTTTTTTTTTAGAAATGAAAAGCGGAGGTACATGATGAAGTTATGCCAACTTTGGATTCCATCACGTTTCCTCTGGTTCTGGCTGGGGGCTTGAATGGTGGTTTTTTTTTAGTGAGTCGCCCCTTCTGTGCAGCCCCACACTACCACTCGGCACGGGTCGAGTGGTGTCTGTTTGCAGATTTGCACCTCCCAGCACGTGCAAAAAAAAAACATACGCACGGTAGCACCAAACTCTCGATCCAATATATAGCGGTGGTAGCGTTAATACGTAAGTACTTTATTATACATTGTAGCATTTCACATTCTGTTTAAAAAACAACATCTTACATATTACTTTCTTACATTTTTTTTTTCTTGCTTTACAAAACACTATCGATTTCTTACGTTTTCTTTAAGTTTTATATTCAACAAACAAAATAATATTACATATTACACAAATAATATTACATGTATTAGGCCATGGATCAGATAATCTGACGGTCAATTTTGCTTTGATTATATAAAATTGTCTCGATTTTATATAATTCAGTTCAGGCAAGAACGTGCAAGACCGGACAAGACGTAATTTTCAGGTAATTCCAGAAAATAGCAGGCAAAACTAGACACGTTCAGGCAAGACCAGACAAGATCAGGTAAGACCAGACGAGATCAGGCAAATCAGGCAAGATCAGGCAAGACCAGGCAAGATCAGGCAATACCAAACGAGATCGAGCAAGACCAGGCAATACGAGTCACGACCAAAAAAGAACACACAAATAAAACCAAACAATACTGAACCAAACAAGAGCTTTTATTGTTAACCAGCTTATTTAATGTCACATAATTAACAATTTTGCAACATTTTAATGCATGTTATTACTTATTTAAATTATAATTTATAATGGTAATTGTTAAAAAATAAATTAATTATTATAAAATCATTTCAATTGATTAAAAATAAATTATTCATGTGTGAGTAATTAAAAAAATATTATGAAAAGCATTAAATACGTAAATAAAATGGATTTTCGTTCAAAAGGAATAAATATACCGAACGCAAGTTGAATATATCCAACAATTGGTAAATAAACATACAACTGGTAAAAAAACATCCAACAAATCACTAGCGATATGAACAAATATTATCACAGCATGAATAATCATACGTTAAAGATAAAATAATGAAAATGAACGTAAATGAAACTTACATAAATATTCTCAAGAAACTAAAGAATCCAACTGAACAGTTTCACACACGTAGTTTTACACTAATTAGTTGTTTTTAAAAGGAGAATTACAGAGAGAGTTTTAAATTAAATAGAGCGAAACGCACTAACTTACAGTCAATCACTAACTCGTTATATTTTCTATCGCAACAGTCAAGATAAGGTAGCATTGAAAAAAATGTTTTTTTCAACCTATTAAGATAACGACTAATAGAGGTTCATAAAATGAAAAAAAAACAACGAAACGTACAGTATAGGTTTATCCAATGAGTAACGACTCTTTTTGCTTAACAGTTTTAATGTACAGGTAGAATATAATTAAGAGAAAAAATATTTTGTGTGAGAATTGGACAGGTGATCATATAGGGTGCAAAAGGGTGACCTATTGTGAGATAATCCAGACAAAACATTAATCAAACATTTTCTTTTGCTTCCATTAATGAGTAATATAAATTAAGGGTGGTAAATAATAATTTTCGTTTAAAGCTGATTACGTTAATAAATATAACATTTTAATCGGACAAAATAAAGTTGTTATATTTTGCAATTTGTATTAAATCGGGTAAATACACTTTTTTTTTGTTTGTTTGGGTTTTAGATTTGTTTTGTAAAAGCAATTATATATAAAATTATATTTTGTAATTCCAATTATGTATTCTGAAAAATTGCATTTTAAATTGGTTTCTAATGAAAAAAAAATAATTATACGAAACTTTATATAGAAATTCTGTATAATGTATAATGTTAAAAGAAAATTATAATTTTAGCAAAAGGTTCGTGACAAATTAAATTGAATTATATAAACTTCTACTAATCAGATTATAAGTGTAGATACAATCATATAAACTTATTGAAAACGAAATCAAGCTTGAATATATAAATATATTCAACCTGTTCGTAGCTCTATAATATTAAGACTTATTAAGACTACTATGACAATTCCCATGTTGAAACAGCTACTTCCTTGGCTAATACTACACAGGATATAGAATTATACAACAGACATGTTATTGCTAGTACCAGTACATTTGCATGTCACTAACATTTACCAGATAAATAACATTGCTTTTATCTGGTACTTGTTAGTAACATGCATTGTTAGTTCTGTTATATAATTCAATATTCTATGTGGTACTAGCCAGAGAAGTAGTTGTTTTAACATGGTATTTGTCATAGTAGTCTTAATAAGACCTAATAGTATAGAGCTATGAACAGGTTGAATATATTTATATATTCAAGCTACATTTCGCCTTTAATAAGTTTATATGATTGTATCTATAATTATGTGTAGTTGAAGTAAATGCTAGATTAAGATTAAGAAAAAATGATTTCAATTATGTAGGTATATGAAACTTTATATCATTGAATACTAAAGTTAATAAATGAACGAGTTTTCATTGTTTCTGATATAGACTGTAAGATATTAAAAATAAATATTTAATTAAAAGATAAGTAACGATAAATATTTTTGACAAAATTTTACGTAACCAGCAAAAATTTTTACATTATAATTATGTCCTGAATATTAATATTAGTTGGTAATGTTTTCACTGAGAATAAAATAAAAATAAAACGGACAGAAGAAGAATATAAGAATAAGAATAAAGTCAAATCGGCTCTCGAAAGATGGAATATTGACAGCATTACCTCGAAGTGGTTGGGATAAATGCTGAGAACTAGAACGGCGGAAGCACAAGTGGGAAAAGACACCATCAAGACCACCACAACTCGACGGTGCCCACAGGGAGGTGTGTTATCACCGCTGATTTGAAGCTTGGTAGTTGATGAATTACTGGCTAGGCTGCACGACCTAGACATTAAATGTCAAGGTTACGCCGATGACATAGTCATCATTGCTAGAGGGGAGTTTGAGGGAACGCTCTGTACAGAGAGGCCTCAAAGTAACTAATAGATGGTGTCAAACTGACTGAACGGACAGAACGGACTCAAATTCAACCCGAGCAAATGTATAGTGCCATTTAGAGAAAAACACGACTAAACTGCCTACAACCCACTGTTGAATGGGAGGGTAGTAGAATACGAACAGGAAATAAAGTATCTGGGTGTTACACTAGATAGCAAACTCTTATGGAACAGGTACGCTAAAGTGGTAGGAAAAGCCAAACGCGCTCTAATGGTGTGCAGAAATCAGGCAGGGAAAACCTGAGGTTGTAACCCCACAATCCTTTTTTGATGGATGTACACCATGATAATCAGACTTGCGATCACTTACGGGGCAGTTGCGTGGGGAAGTAGAACCAAGCGGAATTCTGAAAAACAAGAAATTAATGCCCTTACTTACCATAATGGAAGTTTTAGGGGAGACCTCTCGGCTGTCCCATACCAACCTACATTCCCTGTTGCTGGGTCCTCTGATCTTACCTCCGTAGATCCAGGGTTCTTGCCGCAGCGCTAGCCCTTGGCTGTCTTGGCATGGTTGATGTTCACTTGGGCTATTTTGGTGCGCCTGCTGGTCATTCTTGTTTTGTGACAGGAGGCGGCGAGTCCTACTCTGTACCTGCAAGAATAACAGCTTCCTCTATGTCCGTAGACATGGCTGGACTGGTCATGTCTATGAGTGTGAGGTCTAGGTCGTCCTCTCAGTAATCCGAGCTGACTTCCTCGTTCTCGGCCTCGGCCATTATGGCTCCAGCAGAGGTAGTGGCCGCTATTTCTGTCTCTTTCCATTCGGAAATGTTAAGTCCTTTGTTTTGGGCCCTAAGGTAATTGATGGAGGCCTCCGGGGTTTGGTCCCCGCTTCTAGAAAGAAACGTTGTGATGACGTGTGGCTTGGGGAAAACATCACCCATTTTCCCCACCAGAGCCCCTCCTTTCCAATATCTTAGGACAGGTGCTCTCGCCTACTGTCTCCTCCACTATTGTCTCGTCCAATATTGCCTGCTCGAGAGCAGACAGGTCTTTCTTACTCACGGGATTCCTTGTATAGTCTCTGGACATCACAACAAGTGCAGATGGCCTTGGGAGGGTAGCTGCGATAGTTAACCGCTCCCGTTGCTCCAAGTTGGGCGTTCCCCTTTTGTCCCTTAGCTACCTTCTCCTGGGGCGTGATTGAATCAGCCCCTCTTTTGGCAGCTTCTTGCTTATGTGGTGTAGGTTCCACCTTTTCCTCTACTGCCCTCTTCTTAGCTTTCTCGGGTTGTAGACCCTCGGCTAAGAAGCGCAGATACCATCTCACCCCGGCTCTACTGAGACCCTGTCTCAGTGGGTCGTCGAGTGCGCTTGGACTACCTCGGGGTTGTAAGGGATGTGCCCATGGCGAAATAGAATCAAGCTTGTCTCTATGTAGAAGCTTGAGAAGATTCAAAGACTGGCGTGTGTCTGCATGACGGAGGCGATGGTGTCATGCCCCACAGCGACAATGGAACTGCTGCTGAAACTGACTTCGTTGCACCTTGTCGTGGAGGGGTCGCATGATCGGCGATTGTAAGGCTCAGCAAGAAAATAATAGGCTGGATCCCCTGGCTGGAAGTACGAAAAGACAAAATCGTATGCAAATACTATTTCGAGAAAAACTACACAGCAATGTGTAGTAGTAAAGCCGATTGGAGCGACGAATCCTCAGCAAACCACATAGAGCAAAGTGTTATCAAGTGGTATGCGGATAGTTGGAAGACAAAGGAAGGTACTGGTGCGGGAGTGTTTCCAAATACTTTGTGTTTCCAAATACCTCATTCCAAATACTTTGAATCCATGGGAATCTACCCAAGTATATTTTCTAATTGCTATCCTGTCAGATAGCCAAGCAGCTATCATGGGGGCAGCGTGGGAAAGATAAACAAGCTCGGCAGAGAAAATAAAGTTACGCTATACTGGGTATCAGGACACAATGATATAGATGGAAACGAAGAAGCCAAAGAAGCAAACAAGGGATCCAGTAATCCCTTTTAGGTCCGGAACCCTTTTGCGGTATGAGTCCACGAAAGTTTAGATGAGAAATAAGAGATGTGAATGGATGGAAACCTGGAAAGAACTTTCAGGGCTAATAAAATCTTTTAACAAGAAAATAACAAAAGCTTGCCGGACACTAAACAGGAACAAGTTTAGAATTCTGACAGAAGTCCTGACGGGACACTGTAGATTTAGAAAACACCTCAAGGCCCTGGGGCTACCTGGGGCTACCGGCAGATGCAGATTCTGTGGCTCCACAGAGGAAACCCCCATACATTTGTTTAAAGACTGCTGAGCACCGTTCCGCAAGAGACAGATGTCCCTTCGGGCCCACTGCTTGAACGCAAAGGAGTTGTTGCAATCCTTGAATCCCTCCCAGATACTGAAATTCCTAAAGGAATCAGGGCTAGAAGAGAAGAATGGGTAAGTATACCAACGATTAGAGGAAGAGGGTAGGGTACAATACATCAATGAAGGTCGCAGTACAAGTTACCACCGAAACCTACAATCTACAAGATGGTACACACAAGGACACAAGACTTATTACCATAGACTGAAATATTGCAATAGTTGTGTCGCTAAATATACTTTTTGGAACATTCTAAATATTTTTGTGAGTTTATAAAAAAATTGTCAAAGGGGTATGTAAACCTTTTTATATTAAAGTTAACATGTTCAGACTTCAATCTCAATGGTTTATATTTTTATGTTTAAGTCATTGATACCTACTAACTAGATATAAGCCCTGAAGAAGGTCAGAATAAAACACAGAAACATTGGTAAAATATCGATATTAGTTGTTTTATTAAAAAAAATCCTTTTCCCAAGAATAAACTACAATTTATTAAAAAAAGATTTTATATTGTTGACTGACCAAATTATTTAATTTTGGGATTTATCAATAGCTAGACAGAATTGCATTTTATACAACATTTGCTCAATGTTATATAAGTTACTATTGAGCAGAAACTACGGGATCGCCAATGAAGTGGCAGTACGATGCATCGACACGTTTAAAATAGGAGAGAGACTTGAATCGGCCCACCTACCAGTAGAAATTAGGTTGTCAGAAGAGAAAAAGTCAAGAAGAATAAATATCAGAGAAAGTAGCAAGGAAAATGTTAAACAAACAATGTTATGGATCGAAAAGGCTGTTAGGAGATATCAAGGAAAAGTGGTCATTAAATTTACAAACTAAGCTATTATTAATAACCAATTTTGCAATGATAATACCAACAAGAAAAGACAACAAAATCGTTTTGTATTAAAACCTTTATTTATTTATATTTCTCAGTGGAATTAGTTATCCTTTAAATTATACTAGCCACCCGTTATACCAGTGTTGTTGGGGGCGATCGTTAATGGTAGGAGACGCCAAATGTGTTTTATACTTGTGTGAATTTGTGCGCAAAACGTAATTATATACACGTTACCAGAAAAGACGAGTAACTTAGATTCATACTTTATTGAGGCTAATGCACCCCTTGCTATAAAAATACAAGAATTAAAATGGAAAGTTGCAATTTGAATCAATTTTAGTTGTTTACAATGAATTAAAATAAACATGTCTCAAAGAATTTTTTAAATTATATCAAATTTATCTACTAAAATTAGACAATATTCGACTGAATATGCAAGTAATTTACATAGCAAATTATTTTATCCAGAAGAATATTACAGTCTTCTTACTAAAATATAATTAATGAAAAAATTATTCATAAGTTATGAATAAAAGTATGACCAATCAAAAAACTTTAGAATACAATGGTACCTCGACTTACGAGTATCCCAGCTTACGAGATACGAGTTATCCCTCAGCTGATTTTTTGCTTATATTTGCTAGAATTCGAGTTATATGCCTGTTAAGATCCAAAAACTGTTATTTGTTCTGGTATTAAAACTTTTTATATATGTATATATATATATATATATATATATATATATATATATAAACCCTAGCCAGGGTCACAGTAAAGACCACAATGGCAGTGAAGGCGGAGATGAAGATCATCGGTACGGCGGAACTGGCAGAAGAGGCACTCATGCTTTTTGGGATGCTAAAAGAAAAGCCTGGCTAAAATCCCGGCGCGTCTGAGTGGTGTCCACCGGCTTCCTGGTTCGTGTCTGACAACCGGGTGCGGCGGCGATTCTATGCTCCAGGGGCTAACAATCCTTGCTTCGAAGTACCCAGCATTGCTGGAAGCCCTATACATATGCCATATGCCAAACATGATTCGTGAGCGTAATAACAATAATACCCCGGATGGTAACCAATCCACCCGTCTCACTGAGACGCTGGTTGCTTTTGAATTCTGGGGAGCCTGGACAATCACGAAAGTATGGAAGAAAATCGGAGCTCTCTGGAAAACTGTCCCACGAAACCTCCTCGTACATTGGTACATTCAATATCAACACTTTGATTCAACCAGAAAAATTACTAAATTTAGTCACAGAACTTGATCGGCAAGAAATTCTTATCCTTGCTTTACAAGAAACTCGAATTACTGATGAACCCACTTTGGACCATGGTATATTCAACTATCGTATATTCAAAAGAAAAACAGACAAAAAAAATCTAAACGGAACCTCCATACTTGGTATGAGCTTCGTAGTAAAAAAAAGTATACTGAACTCAATCAAAGAAGCCAACTCTATCAACAATCGGCTAATGACCATGAGAATTTAGTGCGCCAATAAAAAATATACCTAGATAAACGTACACGTCCCCACAAATATAGACAACAAGAAGTATCCCGAAAACGTAGAAAAATTTGCTTGAAAGGGTAATGTCGAAAGTTTCAAAGGATGACATCAAAATTCTGTTAGGCGACTTCAATGCACAAATTGGCCGAGAGAAAGAACATAGAAAAACGTTGGACTCTACCCGGCATACAAATTTACCAACAAAAATGGCACAAGACTCATTGAACTATGTCAACAGTGCAACCTTAAAATCATGTCCACATCCCTAAGGAAACAAAATCATCCTAAGAAACAAAAAACCTGGAGATCACCAATGGAATCCATTGGTGAATTTCAGATTGACCATATAGCTATTTCATATCCCCTGTAGAAAGAGGTACATCATGTACAAGTGAGAAAAGGAGCAAACATCGGCTACTCTGATCACTATCTGATTAGAATTAAAGTAAAATTTACCCAAGAAACTCCAACAACAGAAATTGGATACAAAAGCTATTCAACTTACCAATCTAAAAGAAGCTTGGGAAAATCAACCAGCGAAAACATGGGAAGAATTTTAAACCAAAATCACACGAGTGCTCAAGAAATTGTACTACTAAACAAGAACACAAAACATAAAATCTGCATTTCAGAAATACAACAGAAGAAAATCCCAGGAAACTCAACAAAAATTTTATGAGATCCGAAAACAAGTATCTAAAACCACCAGACAAGAAAAAGAAACACAAAAGAACAACTGAAATCAATTGAGGAAAACTTCAAAAACTACAGAACTAGAGATTTGTACAGAACGTTGAGACAAAATCAAAGAATACATCCCGCGGAACCTATGCTTCAGGAAAAAAATGGGAAATTGGCCCTTACTAATGAAGAAAACTGAAAAGAACTAGCACGATACTTCTCAGATGCCCTGAACCTACTGAAAGATTTCCTGAGGCAGCCCCCAGTTTCAGTCACCCAGAGTCACTTTCACCAAACCAAGAAGAAATTCTGAACATTAAACGATTAAAGAACAACACAACCTCGGGAAGCGATGGGATTGTGGCAGAACTCCTCAAGAACCTAGGTCCTAGTACTGGAAATGTGCTTTGATTCACCCATTCCATAAAAAAAAGATAAAACAGATGTAAATAACTACAGGGGAATCTCCCTCCGTGAAATCGGCTACAAAATTTTCTCTACATACCTGTTTACAAGAATACAAGAACAACTCGAGCATAAGATTGGTGAATATCAAGCTGGCTTCCGTCCTCACAGATCGTGCATTGAGCAGATCTTCAACCTAAAAACCGCTCTAAAATTCAGGGCTCTCAGTAACCTCCCAATCATCTGTGCCTTCGTAGATTTCTAGAAGGCTTATGGAAAGGAGATGGACTGTCACCTATCCTCTTCAACCTTGTCCTAGATTAGGTGATGAGGGAATGGAAAAAAGATCTGAAAGCACAAAATAGCTGGAACCCAATAAACATAGGGACACAGAAAAACAAGCTCGAAATTCCATGCTTTGTCTTCGCAGATGGCCTGGCCCTTCTGTCCAGCGATGAAGTCACAGCAATAAAGCAAATTGAAACTCTAAAAGAATGTGCTAAAAAAGTCGAACTGCATATCTCCTTACAAAAAAAAGAATTTTTCGCTTCAAAACTAGCCGTGTCGAGTCTAAATACGAAATGTGGTCAGATCAATAGAGTCCCTCACTTCAAATACCTGGGTGAAATCATCCAACCTATTGGAAAAGAGAAAATATCTCAAAACACCCTTGTCCAAAAACTCATAGAGAAATTTACAACAAAAAATCTATGTCGCTCCATGTTAAGATTGAACATTAAAATACTGTATTCAAACCTGAAGCCCTATATGCAGGAGAAACTCGCGCCTAATAAAAAAGGCGAGCTCAAAAATATCCTAAAATAAGAGCTAAAAATCATAAGGAAAATCTTAGGACAAAGACATTCGAAACATGGTAACCGCCTACAATCACGGAAATCCACAGAAAAATTATCTAATATTGCGGCAGACCTCAGGAAAAGAAGGTTACAAATTTATGGACATGTTGCGAGACTTCCTGACATCAGGTTAACCAACCAAATTCTCGAAAGAGTTGACAAACTAAAGACTTTCCCTGGAACACAACAAGTAAAAGCAGAAGTTGTTCCAGAGAATGAAGTACCAAAAAGATCATGTATCAAGTGGACGAAAGAAAGACAGAGGAATATATAATATATAATATTTGGTTTATAAATCATCCATTGTGGCCATTTATTAATTTCAATGGGGTTGCTTTCATCAGTGATTTAGATTCAGGCAATCGATGGAACAATTCGTCCATATAAAAATTATTTTCATTTTAATTAGAATTATTTAACCTATATTGTTGGACGAATTGTTCCAACGATTGTCTGAATCTAAATCAGTGATGAAAGCAATCCCATTAAAATTAAGAAAGGGCCACAACATATCAAAGTTGATGTTCGATCGCATATGTCATGCACATAATGTGTTTTGATTAACAAATAAATGTTTGTGTCAACAATATATTCTCTCTATTCATTACACTAATATTATAAATAATATAACATGTAATAGTCCATTCACCATAGGGACTTTAAACCTCTCAATCTAGATGTCTATATATTTCATTACATTGATTTAATTCGAATTTCGACTACAAATACCATATTAATTATTTCATTTTTATAATTCATATCTTATTTGAATAATTTTATTTGTTTTTTTTTTAATACACAAACTTTATTTCAAAGTAAATTCGTATTGTAGTAATACTATTTTCAATTATTTTAAATCATATTAATTTGCAGTTCGATTTTTAAAATAACTGAAGCCGAAAGAAAGCCCGGAAGCCGAAAAATCCTAAACCATAAGATCCCAGCAATTCGATAAATGCCAGATAAGATTACACCAGTCAACTAAGGATTAGGCACGGCCAGGGGAAGCTCAGAGAGAGGATCAAACAGGATTTCAAAATAAATGATTAGTAGTCCTGCGAAGTTAGCAACCGAATTTCCAAAATATAAAATTTCCTCAGAGTTTCTGGTAGATATAAAATAGTTCTAGAGTTCTTTGTGCAAAATTTCAATAGTTCTGCAGAAATTCAAGAAAAAATGGATAATACTAATAATGAGCGTAACAACCACTGTTGAGAAAAAATAGGCGTTTTGACATATTTCTACACTTGGGCCATATTTAGTTTTTTTTTATAGGAGTTCTTGAAAAATTTTGCAAAAAGTTTTGCAAAAATTGAGATTTTGCAAAAAAATGAATTTTGAAAATTACAATAGTTCATTTCAACAGTTCTATTCGCGTATCTGAACACTACCATAAGAGTTCTATCGAAGTCCCTTTGAAATTTTTTTATCAACATCTTAGTTCAACAGATATTTTCAATAATAAGGAACCCATTGTTTTGAATGGAAATAAAAAAAATCGCGTAACAGTTCTGTTTGCAACTCCGAGAGTTCTATCGAAAACAGAAAATTTTTATTGGGTTTTCGATAGAACTCTGAGTTCTACCAAGAAGTGCAAACAGAACTGTCGCTCGATTTTTTTTATTACCATTCAAAAAAAAATCAACTTATAAAATATTAGGAGTATTAAGTATAAATCTAAAATAAGGTTAACTATTAAGGTTAACTAAAACTATTAGGTTGCTCTTCAGACCCCGGAATAGAATTGTTCTTGCAATTTTCAAAATTCAGAACTATAGTCTAGGTGCAGAAATATGTCAAAAACGCCCAGTTTTTCCTCAAAAATGGTTGCTACCCTCATTCTTCAGAACTATTAAAATTTCGCCATTTCATGGTTGCTAACTTCACAGGACTATGCTTAGTATCGTGATTGTCTAACACTGTGCCGCCGCACTTTCGTGTGCCGCAAAATTATTGAAGTGTGCCGCCAAATTTTGGAAACGTAAACAATAAAAATTATTTTATATAGTATGTACTTTTATACAGTAATCTATTAGAACCGGAACGCGAGGGTAATTTATATATTTGCTATACAGTATTGTGTTTTCAAACTTAAATAAAACGTACTCTAAGTAATATGGGATTCGTCTTTTTTAATAATTTTTCGACAAAATTATTTTAATTTTAAAAGAACCTTCTGAAATGGATAAATGGTAAACCTTTCTATAATCGCGCCAAATTTTGTGACACCTATGCGCGCGTACGGACTCATAGACCGAAAGTTCTGAACCCAATTTGATGGTATTTTTTCAAGAAAATGTGTTGTGAAATTATGTTTTCTAAAAACCAGAGAGTATTAGGTTAATAAAAAAATAAAAGACCTGAACTGGTCTTTCTACACACATGTTATAACATAACCTATCCTCAACCGCCCAGCACATGGTTTTCAAACTAATGTAAGTGTATTCCATTTTATAATTCAAAAAAGTAAAGCTGCACTGATGAGAGATATATCTCGAAACGCGTCTGCATATGGCTATTCACTTTGGGTTAAATAGAAAGATCTGATCTTAAAAACAATGTTATTTATCTAGTTTCTCATTTTTATTGTCAGGAAAGTGAACGGAGTCCTAGTGAATAACGCAAATATCTGTTGTGTTCCAACACGAGATTTGTTTTGTAGTCTCAAAAAGACTTAATAATTATAATAGAGCTTCGGAAACCACAAATCACGGCGGAAATACCAGTAGAACAGGACATAAAGCAAGGAGACTCCTTGAGCCCAACACTGTTTAATATAATTTTTGACGAAATCATAAAAAAACAACCAAGGTAAGGGTTACCCAATGGGCACTAAAGACATTTCAATTATCTGCTACGCAGACGATGTAGCGATCGTCGCAGACAGTGAGCACAACCTCCAAAAACTGCTACACACGTTTAATCAGACAGCCAAACAATTATACATTTGCCATATCAACACATAAAACGAAATGCATGACAACATCAAAGGTCCGAATACGATGTAATTTAGAGGTAGATGGCCAAATCATTCAACAAGTGATGAACTTCAACTACCTGGAGATGGAGATATCGGCTTTTGGGGATTTAGAAGCAGGCGTCAGGCTGCAAGCCATGAAAGCATCAAGAATTGCTGGATGCCTGGAAGGGATCATTTTTAAAAACAAATACCTACACTCACACGAAATCACGCATCTACAAGACTGTAATCAGACTAATAGCTACATACACAGCAGAAACTCGCCCTGTGACAACAACAACACAAAGAATACTGGAGAGCGTGGAAATGTCGGTGATACGAGAGATCAACAAAAAAAATCTTAATGGATAGGATGAGGAGCACGTAGCTAAGGCAAATGTCCGACGTACAACCCATAAACGACTGGGTAGAAGAACGAAAAGAGATGTGGCGCAGCCACGTTCACCGGATGGATAACACCAGGCTGGTCCGAATAGCACGGAATAATTCACCAAGAGGGAAAAGAAGCCCAGGGAGACACAGAAAGCGGTGGAGCGAAAATACGCCCCACCTTGACCGACCTTAGTGATGGATGAACAGGCAGGCCTGCCTGTAATGAGAGAAAGAAAAAGAATATTTATATCAAGCTCTCTTCCGCTTTAATAAGTTGGTACAATTATTTAATGACTAACAGTCTTTTATTACAGTCTCTGGAAAATTAAGTAAGTTTTCCTTAAGAGCTACTAAAATATTTTTACTTCTTCTAACAGAAACAAATTTTAATGCTAATGATAACAAGATAGAGAATAATAAACTTACAATTAATCTTAGACAGAAGTCTCACCATAGCAGTTAGAGCATACCATATTAGCATGTTCCATACAAACATAAATGTTACAATTTGCGCAGTTATAACGCGTCTTACAGTTCTTTTTTTATGTGCAAAATGCACAACGGCTAATTTTATTACGACAAGATATTGCTGCAGGCTAATTTAAGTATTTCAATAAGCCTTAACTATTGTGTTATGGGCAAAGACATGTTGACAGCCAAGTCGTCGTCCACCAACGCAAAGACAATGGGCTAAAAGCGTTCACGAAAAAACTCACCTACTTGCACAATATTTACAGGGGTATTCCTGCCAACAGACAACCATAAAGATGACGTAATTTCAGAATACCTTGCATCTGACAAGCAACCCCAACCGCCACTGACACCATTCACATCCAAAGAAATCAACGACGCGATTCAACATTTAAGCGCAAGGAAAGCACGGGGGACGGACCTAATAACACCCAAAATGCTGAAAGAGTCCAAGAAAAGGCATTGCGCTACTAGTACTGGCCTAAACACTTCAAGTTTGGTGAGATAATACTAATACTAAAGCCAGGAAAGAATCCAAGCTCCGTGACATCCTACCGGTCAATCAGCTTGCTACGCGTTATTTCTAAACTACTAAAGAGATTGATACTGATAAGAATAGACCCAGACTTTAACTCATCAGACTGGATCCCAAACCATTAGTTTGGTTTTCGTCGGCACCATTCAACCGCTCAACAATGCCACAGAATCGCCCATGAAATAAATACTAGATGTAAGACAGTCAGGATGTAAGACAGGCATTCGACAGGGTCTGGCACGAGGAACTATTATATAAAATAAAAAAGGTAATTTCAGCTTTCTCGTACCTACTTAGATCATACCTACACAACCGACAATTCAAAACCAGAGTCAATGAGGCAGTATCTGCAGCATTTCCGATCAATGCTGGGGTCAAACAAGGCAGTGTATTGGACCCTCTACTGTAGGAGTCGTACACCTAAGATATCCCCGAAACACCAAACACAACCATACCAACATTTTCAGATGATAGAGCTACCAACTAACTACTCAAACCAAGACTACATACATACCATCTCCAATACTACATACATCTACTGGAAAAGTGGTTAAAAAAATAGAAAGTTAAAATCAATGAAACCAAGTCCAGTCATGCAATATTCACGTTACGAAAAGGTCTCTCTCCTCCAGTTTATTTAAATAATATAGAAATCTACCAATACTCGACAGTAAAGTACCTAGAACTACATATAGACAGCAAACTCAATTGGAAGAACCACATCTTCAAAAAGAGAAAACAGATTGATCTCAGACATATAGAACTCTTCTGGCTCATCGGCAAAAAAATCGAGTTTAACGCTAAGCACCAACATACTCTTCTATAAAACTATCATCAAACCTATCTGGACTTATGGCATTGAACTCATTGGGGATGTGCCAGAAAATCGAATATTGCGATCTTTGAAAGATGCCAAGCTGGAATATATAGAGCAATTGCTAACGCTACATAGTAGAGAAGGATGGTGTGTTCTATTCCCACCGCTTCCGGTGACCCTAATCTCGACCACTTCCGGTGACCTTGATCACTTAAGTTACGTTGGATTATATTACCGGAGATTAGGAATGAAGCGCGTTTCATTCCTAATCTCCCGTAATATAACCGAACCTAACTTAATGCTAACCCAACTAACCTAGCCCAATGAGATTGAAAGCTTATTAAACCTGTTTAAAGCTGGATAAAAACCTATTAAAAGCTGATTAAAGCTGATACAGCCTAGCCCTCATTAATGGGTTAACAGTACTTAGCCAATCAATTGGGGGTTATGAGGGAATCATAAGATTCCATGTGAAGGGCTGTAAATATTTGCAGAAAACGGATATAAACTTCATAGTGGTGTGGTGTGGTGAATATATGGAGCTGTTAGATCCATCAAGAATTATAACTGGGGTCATTTGTCAAGAATGCGGATTCTCGTACAACGGCTGTTCAATTTACTAAAAAAACTATCTAGATCAATCCCTGAACCATTAATTCCATAGCTGGCCACTTTTTTCTTAAACTGACACAAGCTTGGATGATATTCTTGGAGGTGTTTCTGTGATCATTGATCTCCTGCATACTTTAGTCTTGTTGGGAATTCTTGATTGCATATTTTACAGAAATTATTTGGTGACTCGCGGCTGCAACTATATCTTCTTGTAGATAGAGGATGCATATTCAATATTTAGAATCCTCTTCTTCCCACCATCATTGTTGATTTTATGATATTTTTTCATATGTTGCTTATCTTCTCTTGTGAAGGTTGAATTGCAAACGGTGCATTTGTAATACCTACATTTTTCGATTATCACCACGTACTTCCTTATGACTACGAAGCTTATCTTTGTTTGCGATAACTTTTACACGTTGATCGCAGGGATATAGTTTTAATTGTTGATATTACGATGAATTTAGAGCTCAGGCTTATATACCAATCGCGTTCCGAATGTATAGCGATAAACTAATTATCAATTCTAAGCATCCGACCGAGCTATGGTGGTGCTATCGTTGGATGAACACCTCATCACCACAATTCATATATCATAACAGCATAGAATAAAAAAATGTATATATGGTATTCTGATTGTTGACAAAAATTTTCAATAAGAAAAAATAAATAAATAAAGTTGACGTATTGACAGCGTGATGTGACAACACTAGAGGAGAGAATTATTCATCCCTTCGAAAATTTAGATTTGGTTCGTAATCCATTTGTGATCACGGATACGTCTTTACATAAATTCAATTTGAATGAAAAAAAAAAACAATTTCGATTTCTAATAATAGAAATTTAATTTCAAAACATTGGGAATAGTCAATTAATTCGTTTTGAATTAACATTAGATGCGATAATCGAAAAAAAATCTTTGAAAATGTTATTACAATTTTAATCATCTGCTTTCAATAATCATATTTGTGCGAATTCGAATTTTCAACATTTATATAAAAATGAAAAAAAGATAGAGACTTTTAAATGTAGATTAAGAAATGATAAGGGAGTTGTCATTTTTACGGCCAAATATAAAAGAAATTATCAAAAATCATCAAGCTCAAATTTTGCATTTAATGTAATCTCAAAATGAATTTATAATTAATCACCCAATACACTTTCTGTTTTTTTTTTGTAGCACATATTATAACAGTTGAAACCCGAGTCGTGAAATAAGTTCAATTCAAGTAAATATGGATTACTACATAGTAACGGTCGCAACCACCGTTTTCATTTTCTTTTAAAATTATTTTATTGTTAGTGTTTGGCCAAATTTTGAAATTGTTAAAAGTGTACCGCAACAAAAAAAGGTTCACTGGTCAAGATACTCGTTAAAAATATAACAAAAACAAATTAATATATGTTGTTTTGATGAATTCATTAGCACAATTTGTTTATTAATTAACATGTCCATGATATAATAGTTAAATAATTAATAGTATATTACGTAATGAGAGTTGTAAGAAGCATATTACGTACGAGCGGAACTGTTACGTAATTCCGAGAGTACGTAATTGCCTTACAACTCGAATTATGTACTATACTTTATCTACGACCACAATAATTTGTTTCTATTTAATAAGAAAAATATGTTTGATGTACCTGATATAGTGATTCATCGATATAGGCAACACAATGTACGCAGTGTCAAATGAATAATTAATATTTACTTAATTCATATTTTTAATTTCATTAATTCCTACTAAATAGATATAGGCCCTAAAGGTCAGAATAAAAAGACCGAAACGTTGGCAAAATATCAGTTATTTTATTAAAATAAATTCCTTTTCCCAAGAATAAACTAAAATATAATAAAAATGATAAGATCTTAAGTTATATTTATAATTTTTTTTTTTTTATTATAGTTTATAATAACTGGACAATTGTTGAATATTAGTGTTGGATTGTTATCTACATCATTAGTGATTAGATTGGTTGCATTATGAGTACTTGAAACCATAGTCGCATGATGTACTTGCATTTGTGGAAGTGAAATTACTGTTTATCACAGTAGAAATTTTTGTAGCAGTATCATTTTGATTTCTCATGGAGCAGTCTATATAGCCTTCTGCTTCTGCAGACGAACGCCAGCCACCATGCCTTTTTAGTGAAAATAAATCACCACCGGAATCCACAAGAATGGTGGCTGACGAACGTCTGAAACAATGTCCTGTATAAAGATTTGCTTCCGGCAAATGAAGATAATTAGCAATTAGTTTAGGAATAGGGCCAATTTTATTACATTTTGATAATTTAGAAAACAAAAGCTGATCATTGTCCATTTTTTGTGGGCGTAGGTTAATATATTTTTTTACAGGTTTGGTAAAATTCTTCCGGTACCCAAAAGATCTTTGAGTTTTTGTTGGCATGGGTTTGATATTTCATAGTTCTTGTTTTCTGCAAGCACCACTAATGCCAATGATAACAATAACCTAAAATTATATAAAAAAATATGTCGTTATGCCCATTAGAGAGCATTATAAGAAAAAAAAATTAATGAATACCTTCACCAATAAATATTTGTTATCCGGCGAATTATTGTTAATTGTTAATTTCTTGAATGGTTAAAATTTTTGATTTCTTGCTTTTAAATCCATCAGATTTTCTGTTTAGTAAAGCTATTAACTTTGAATGTTTTCAAATGTCGATGTTGTGCTTTATATTAATTGTTGTTCGAACCATTGAATAAATTGCCCAAAGTGAAGATGGTTTCATTGTTTGGGACATTTTTTAACATTTTCTGAAAACGATTTTACTTTATGCTTCATTCTCCAGTCCATAAATTTTCTATATGCATCCTCGTATCGATCCCGAGATTTAATCGGTAGCAAATTATGGGCAGCTTGTTTCGCTTTTTCAACAATTTCGGGCGGAGTAGCATTTTCTATTTCGATATCACTGGCCATTATTTTAATTGTTTTAATTAAAAAAAAATATTGTGTTTATGCATTAGTTTGACGTTTAATATTTTTTTGACAAATAACTGAATGTATTGGGTTGCCTATATTAAACGATAGTTGCAGCTCTCAATCAACGAATCGAACAACCAATCAACGAATCGTAAACCAAACACAGTAGTGTGTTATTGAATCATTAAATAACATTAATCGCGGACTGTTACATACGTGAGTTGTAAGATGTATTTACATAATCCATGAACTGTACAATATTGGGCAATTATAATAGTGGTCGTAGATAAAACAATTTACAGCCGACAGCAGAATTTAATTTTTAATTATTTAATTAAGTTTTTACTCTTGTATTGTCTTAATTCTCTGTATATTTTTTCTTGACAAACCCTATAGATTTTATATCTCATTGGGAATAAATATTTTGATTTGAATTGATTTGAACCTAAGGTTTTACGTCCAAAAGGCAACCTAGCATTGGTTGATGAGTACGATGACGATAACAGAGATTCCGCACTTTCTAATAAAAAGGGTATCAACATTTGGGCGTCAAGCGATGTATTCCCAAATTGCACCACTCTGGTGATGCGTGGTCTTGTTTTGTTGGCCTAACTCAGAGGTATTAATCCGCCCGCATACTGTCCAAGACAATTTCCAATGTGGCCCAAAACAATACCGACGTTTTTTTTTTTAATTTATTTATTTCAACGCATAAACCAAAGAAGTTTCACAAAACCGTAAACATTTGTACATATTTTATTTTTGAGTGGAAGGGAAATATTTTAAAATACTTGTGTCATATTTTAAAATACTAGGCAATTGTGAATGTGGAAGGAATAATAAATAAAGGTTTTTTCGTTCTTAAGCTATGCTAATATATAATACTTGTGGCCAACAAAAAAAAAAAAAAATATATATATATATATATATATATATATATATATATATATATATATATATGTATAATACTTGTGGGGAAACAAAAAGGTTGGGCACTACTCACCTAAATCTTTCAAATCATTTATTGTTGAGAATGATGAACATCTCTAAGGAATCATGGAAACAAATAATCGAGTTACTGGCTTATATTAGACCAGTGGTCTAAAAACCACTAAAACACTTGTTTATCTGGTTTTGTCTTGTTCTACCTCGTTTTATGTAAGCCTTCGCTACAATATTGTCTAGCTAGGGACAAAAGAGCAACGCCGCCCGTATGTACGCTTATAGAAAGGGCGCCAAACTTTGATAACCCAGTGCGCTGAAACGGCACTTCTTTGCTTTACCTATCTCTTTCCAGGTTTTATCTCGTCTGGTCTAATCTAATGACTTGATTATTCTCATACATTTGTTAATTTTATGAAATTAATAATGTCCACAGTACAATATCTATTACATTAAAAATAAATGTAATAAATTATTATACCATGAGATTTGTTTTCAAATTGGATGTATAGAAAATATAAAATATTAAATGGAATGATGTTAATGTGAATGTTCATCAATTGAGATAGATTAATTGACAAACTAATATAATACAATGCAAATCAAAACTAACTTCTGTTTCTTCAGTTTTTAAATTACTGTTTTTCTTTTATAAATTTTATATAACCAAGAGTTCATTTTACCAACTGCTGACAACAAAATTTGAAGATTTTACGTATTTAAAGACAAGTAGAAACTCTCTTAAAGAGGAGAAGAACAATATTTTCACCAAAAAATTCTTAGCTTTTATTCCCCAGTCTGGTGATTTACTATATTACTCACGATTACTATATTACTTACGATATTACTTGAACAATATCAGTACAGTTTCTGTTTTGAATAGGATATCTAAAAAAATTTCTACTATTTTCTAATAACTACCCTTCGGGGTACGAAGGGATAAAAAATGTTTCAAAGGGGTACACGTAGGTGGAAAGTTTGGGAAAGACTGCTGTAGACGGTTGAATTATAACTTTTATCTAAAAAACTCATATATTTTTTTAATTTTATATATTAAATATATACATATATTTATTTAAAATTTGTTTTTGAGATTTGAGTTTGGTTTACGATTTGGTTGAAAGCTGCTACTATCGTTTAAAATAGGCAACCCAATACATTCCGTTATTTGTCAAAAAAATATTAAACGTCAAACTAACACATAAACACAATATTTTTTTTCAATTAAAACAATTAAAATAATGTCCAGGGATATCGAAATAGAAAATGCTACTCCGCCCAAAATTGTTGAAAAAGCGAAACAAGCTGCCCATAATTTGCTACCGATGAAATCTCGGGATCGATAAGAGGATGCATATAGAAAATTTATGGACTGGAGAATGAAGCATAAAGTAAAATCGTTTTCAGAAAATGTTAAAAAACGTCTCAAACAATGAAACCATCTTCACTTTGGCCAATTTATTCAATGGTTCGAACAACAATTAATATAAAGCACAACATCGACATTTGAAAACATTCAAAGTTAATAGCTTTACTAAAGAGAAAATCTGATGGATTTAAAAGCAAGAAATCGAAAATTTTAACCATTCGAGAAATTAACAGTTTCCACAATAATTCGCCGAATAACAAATATTTATTGGTGAAATTATTCATTAATTTTTTTTTCTTATAATGCTCTCTAATGGGCATAACGACATATTTTTTTATATAATTTTAGGTTATTGTTATCATTGGCATTAGTGGTGCTTGCAGAAAACAAGAACTACGACATATCAAACCCATGCCAACAAAAACTCAAACATCTTTTGGGTACCATAAGAATTTTACCAAACCTGTAAAAAATATATTAACCTACGCCCACAAAAAATGGACAATGATCAGCCTTTTTTTCTAAATTATCAAAATGAGAAATGCACTAAGCAATGTGTTGGAATAAATAAAATTGGCTCTATTCCTAAACAAATTGCTAATTATCTTCATTTGCCGGAAGCAAATCTTTATACAGGACATTGTTTCAGACGTTCGTCAGCCACCATTCTTGTGGATTCCGGTGATGATTTATTTTCACTAAAAAGGCATGGTGGTTGGCGTTCGTCTGCAGTAGCAGAAGGCTATATAGACTGCTCCATGAAAAATCAAAATGATACTGCTACAAAAATTTCTACTGCGATAAACAGTAATTTCACTTCCACAAATGCTAGTACATCATGCGACTATGACTTAAAGATATTCATAATGCAACCAATCTAATCACTAATGATGTAGATAACAATCCAACACTAATATTCAACAATTGTCCAATTATTATAAACTATAATCAAAAAAATTAAATAAATAATTATAAATATATATGGCCTATATGGCGTCGGGAGACACAGTGCCTCCCGATAAGCGAAAAGAAAATATTATAAATGTCATCCTAAAACTAAGTTTTCAGCAGTAGTGTGTTTAATTTGTGAAAGTGTGTTTCACGCATGTGATTTTGAAAGATATAATGATACTATCTATATCAGTAACACCTTTGTAATATGTCCTCAACATGTGGATGAATCATCAAAACCTCAAAAAATAAATACGTGGACCTAAGTGAAGAAGCAAAATCAATAATTGCACTAATAAAAATAAAACAGAAAGAAGAATTGAAAAAATAAATCCTGGATGAAATTGCAAAAAATGAAGCAAATCATAATGAAACTTTATCTGAAGGTATAATAGAATTAGAAAACCATAAAATAGAAAACAAATTACTCAAACAACTTAATGCAAAATTCGAAGATAAAAATGTTATACTAAAAGAACTACTCAGCAAAGAAAAGGATAGTAACAGTTTGAACAAGAAATCGTATGTAGAGGCTGTAATAAATAATAAACCAGTACAAAAACTATAGTTAAATTATAGTCAAAATATATATAGCCAAAAATTATAGTCAAAAAGACTAATACTGAAGGAAAAACAAGTACAAAACGTTTCGTTCTACATTACCTTAACAAAGAAAAGACTGTGAGAACAAAAAAAAAACTATAAAAGTGATAATGAAGTGGTAATAGAGTGTATGGACTAAGAAAGTCTAATAAATGCAGAAAATATATTAAAATTCAAATCACTAAATAACTATAAAGTGCAAAGGGAACAATTAATGAATCCAAAAATGAAAATAATCTGAATTGAAAATTTTAATAGACTAACGGATAAAGAACTAGAAGATATACACAAGAGAAATTTTAAAAATGAACCTTCTTCAAGTAAAAATGTTAAAATACTACATACGTATTATAATAACAAATCTAATACACAAAGTGCAATAATTGAAGTTATACCAGAAACATACAAAAAAATAAAGGAAAACAATGACAAGATTTTCGTGGGACATCAGAGATGTAAAGTTTATGATCTGATAAATGTAAGACCATGTTTTAAATGTGGGAGATTTGGACATAATGGAACTAAATGCCACAATGAGAAGACATGCACTAAATGTGCAGAAAACCATGATTCAAACCTATGTGATAATAACATACTAAAGTGTTCTAACTGTATTTACAGTAATAATAAATATAAGTCTGACTTTAACATCAATCATTCTGCTTGTGATAGTGACACGTGTGCAATATATAAATCAAGAATAAAAAAATACATCCAAATGACGAATTATGCAATAAAGCCGACCATACCGAGGTACATCGGTACAACATGATATTACCAAAGAAGATCTACAGTCGAGCGATCAATAACACCAATACCTGCAGGACTGACGAGCAGTAGACTAAGTTTGTTTAGTGATAGCTCACCATCGAATACAAATAAAAACCGACTATAAAATGGCGTGTAATAACAATATAGATCTAATAGAAAACGAAAAAAGTTGTGATAGTCTTGAGATTCTCAATAGATATATACATGATACAAATAATCTAATACTTTATGTAAACATAAGAAGTTTAAATGCAAATATTGGAAAGTTGCAAATATTAGTTGAGAGTCTCAAAACTAAACCGAGTATAATTGTATGTTCCGAAACATGGATTTTGGAACATTACCAATATTACAAACAAAAAGGCTACAAAATGTATTATAACAATAGCAGAATAAACAGAGCAGATGGTGTGGTCATGTACATTGACGAAAAAACAGATGAAACTATTAACATAGAAATGGTAAGTCAAATATAATTAATGATAAATTTAAAACACAAGATAAAAATAATGTTGAAATATCTTGTCTTTACAGATCTCACGTTCTACATAAGTCTGAATTTATACTAACAATAAGCTTGGATAGTTTCCTAAAAGCAAAGAAAAAGTAAAAAGTCATTATGTTATTGGGGATTTCAACATTGATATTTTGGAGCAGGATTGTCTCAGCCTTGAGTTCTTGAATAATTTTCTAGAAAAGGAGTATATATCATATTTCGCTGGAATTACTAGACCATCCGAGAATAGTTCGGAAGGTTCACGTATAGATAATATCTTAATTAGAACGGACAACAAAAATATTAAATCATATAAATTAATGCAAGATTTCACAGATCATTTTCCACTAATAGTCACTATACTGATAAACTAATTTCACATGATAACAATAAAGAAAACTATATTAAATTAAGTTATTACAAATTAAATAATATTTTAAATCGAAAAATTGGGAATTACTCATGGCTGAGAAAAACCCTGAAATAGCTATTGAAGGTATGAGAAGCTAAATTCAAAATTGTATGAACATGGCTATAAAACACGATATATGGAAAGACAACAATAAGCCAAGAAAATCATGGATTACTAAGGGAATCTTAAATTCTTGTAATTCTAACGATAATTTATACAAATTGTGGAAGAGAAACCCAAATAACGAAAAACTAAAACATGATTTCAAATATTATTCAAAAATATTAAACAAAATAATACAGGAAGCTAAACTAATGCATGAAAGAAAAGTTGTTGAAAAGAACAAAAATGATCCTAAAAATTTATGAAACTATGTAAATAATAAATTAGGCAAAGAAAAACAGAAGAAACAAATATTTTAGTGAGGTAGGAGAAAAATTAAGCCAAAAAATAGAAAAGCAAAAAGAAAAAATAATACTGCCACCCATGATCTCAAGTACAATTTATTTACGGGCTAAAAAAGCATTTGACACAGTTAATCATAAAATACTTTTAGATAAATTATACAACTACGGTATTAGAGGGAATGCAAATCAATTATTGAGGAGTTACTTAACTGACAGACAACAGTAAACATACAAGAAACCAAAAGTGAAAACTGTAAAATCACTACTGTCGCACCCCAAGATACCGTGTTAGGACCTCTTCTTTTTGTATTATATATTAACGACCTTCTATGTAACCTGCCCAATGATACAGTAGCATCCTATGCAGATGACACAGCAATAATATCCAGAGAATATACTTGGCAAGCCACACAAGATAAAATGAATAATTATTTGTTACAAGTTAATAAATGGTTAGCATGAGTAGGGAAAGATCCTTCGTTCTGGCGCCTCCTCCTCCTCAAACCTCCTCTGACCTTGATCCCTAACCTTGACTTTGACCCCTAACCTATCCTTGACCTTGGAACTTCCGGTTTCGACTTCCGGTTTTGACTTCCGGTTTCGACTTCCGGTTTCGATTTAATTTTGAGTGAGAAATGGAATATATTGTTTCTTTTACAGTTTACGTAATCAGTTTAGTATTTGAACTTGAAGCTTTTAAATGTATGAGAATGAAATAACATCCAATAATTTTTATTACAACTTCCACGATAGAAAATGTTTATGTAACCACACGTCTAGATAGGACCGAACGTCTAGCACTGATAACAATCCTGTCTCAACCTGTCTGTAAACGTATGTGAAACAAATAAATTATGAAGCGCGGTCTTATCAATTTCTTGAAATTATCCCGTGTTTAATTTTATAAACGTAATAAGATTTTAATTTAAATAAAGTTTCAGTATTCGGTTAAGCATAGCCGGATGTTTGTGTATGTCAGTGTAATCAATTTCTTCTAAATGTTTTTCGTATTTGTGTTTATTTCAATCTACTGCCCTGGCTTTGCGATCGGTTAGATGAAACTAGTCGTCTAGTGCTGATAAGAATTTCTCGTCACAACTTATCTGGATCACGTGACACATACGAAGCATTTTAGACGGGACTAGATACATGGGGCTAGATAGACGGGACTAAATACATGAGACTAGACAGACGAATCTAAATACATGAAACTAGATAAGACTATACTAAAATATAACGTTTAGGATTATAAATTGAACATCAATAAAACCCGCTTATATCATTTCCAATCAATTCTCATGTTTTCATGAAACAAGTTCAAACTAAAAATTAATTATGTGATATTTCTTACTACCCCTTGTTAATTATTATCACTCAACCCTGGGTAAATAACGTTTTTTATTTTAAATAAAAGCATGTACCATAAGAAAATAATATATTTCCAAAGCATCCTCACATTAATATTTTTAATTCTATTAAAACATATTTATAATTATGAAAATTAGGAATTCCTAACGGTATTGCTGGTATTATAGTTATCTATTGATAATATAAGTATTATAGTTATCTATTTTAATTTAATTTAATTTAATTTTAATTTAATTTAATTTAATTTAATTTAATTTAATTTAATTTAATATAATTTAATTTAATTTGATTTGATTTTGATTTGATTTGATTTGATTTGATTTGATTTGATTTGATTTGATTTGATTTGATTTGATTTGATTTGATTTGATTTGATTTGATTTGATTTGATTTGATTTGATTTGATTTGATTTGATTTGATTTGATTTGATTTGATTTGATTTGATTTGATTTGATTTGATTTGATTTGATTTGATTTGATTTGATTTGATTTGATTTGATTTGATTTGATTTGATTTGATTTGATTTGATTTGATTTGATTTGATTTGATTTGATTTGATTTGATTTGATTTGATTTGATTTGATTTGATTTGATTTGATTTGATTTGATTTGATTTGATTTGATTTGATTTGATTTGATTTGATTTGATTTGATTTGATTTGATTTGATTTGATTTGATTTGATTTGATTTGATTTGATTTGATTTGATTTGATTTGATTTAATTTAATTTAATTTAATTTAATTTAATTTAATTTAATTTAATTTAATTTAATTTAATTTAATTTAATTTAATTTAATTTAATTTAATTTAATTTAATTTAATGTCATGTTGTACCGATGTACCTCGGTATGGTCAGCTTTATTGCATAATTCGTCATTTGGATGTATTTTTTTATTCTTGATTTATATATTGCACACGTGTCACTATCACAAGCAGAATGATTGATGTTAAAGTCAGACTTATATTTATTATTACTGTAAATACAGTTAGAACACTTTAGTATGTTATTATCACATAGGTTTGAATCATGGTTTTCTGCACATTTAGTGCATGTCTTCTCATTGTGGCATTTAGTTCCATTATGTCCATATCTCCCACATTTAAAACATGGTCTTACATTTATCAGATCATAAACTTTACATCTCTGATGTCCCACGAAAATCTTGTCATTGTTTTCCTTTATTTTTTTGTATGTTTCTGGTATAACTTCAATTATTGCACTTTGTGTATTAGATTTGTTATTATAATACGTATGTAGTATTTTAACATTTTTACTTGAAGAAGGTTCATTTTTAAAATTTCTCTTGTGTATATCTTCTAGTTCTTTATCCGTTAGTCTATTAAAATTTTCAATTCAGATTATTTTCATTTTTGGATTCATTAATTGTTCCCTTTGCACTTTATAGTTATTTAGTGATTTGAATTTTAATATATTTTCTGCATTTATTAGACTTTCTTAGTCCATACACTCTATTACCACTTCATTATCACTTTTATAGTTTTTTTTTTGTTCTCACAGTCTTTTCTTTGTTAAGGTAATGTAGAACGAAACGTTTTGTACTTGTTTTTCCTTCAGTATTAGTCTTTTTGACTATAATTTTTGGCTATATATATTTTGACTATAATTTAACTATAGTTTTTGTACTGGTTTATTATTTATTACAGCCTCTACATACGATTTCTTGTTCAAACTGTTACTATCCTTTTCTTTGCTGAGTAGTTCTTTTAGTATAACATTTTTATCTTCGAATTTTGCATTAAGTTGTTTGAGTAATTTGTTTTCTATTTTATGGTTTTCTAATTCTATTATACCTTCAGATAAAGTTTCATTATGATTTGCTTCATTTTTTGCAATTTCATCCAGGATTTATTTTTTCAATTCTTCTTTCTGTTTTATTTTTATTAGTGCAATTATTGATTTTGCTTCTTCACTTAGGTCCACGTATTTATTTTTTGAGGTTTTGATGATTCATCCACATGTTGAGGACATATTACAAAGGTGTTACTGATATAGATAGTATCATTATATCTTTCAAAATCACATGCGTGAAACACACTTTCACAAATTAAACACACTACTGCTGAAAACTTAGTTTTAGGATGACATTTATAATATTTTCTTTTCGCTTATCGGGAGGCACTGTGTCTCCCGACGCCATATAGGCCATATATATTTATAATTATTTATTTAATTTTTTTGATTATAGTTTATAATAATTGGACAATTGTTGAATATTAGTGTTGGATTGTTATCTACATCATTAGTGATTAGATTGGTTGCATTATGAATATCTTTAAGTCATAGTCGCATGATGTACTAGCATTTGTGGAAGTGAAATTACTGTTTATCGCAGTAGAAATTTTTGTAGCAGTATCATTTTGATTTTTCATGGAGCAGTCTATATAGCCTTCTGCTACTGCAGACGAACGCCAACCACCATGCCTTTTTAGTGAAAATAAATCATCACCGGAATCCACAAGAATGGTGGCTGACGAACGTCTGAAACAATGTCCTGTATAAAGATTTGCTTCCGGCAAATGAAGATAATTAGCAATTTGTTTAGGAATAGAGCCAATTTTATTTATTCCAACACATTGCTTAGTGCATTTCTCATTTTGATAATTTAGAAAAAAAGGCTGATCATTGTCCATTTTTTGTGGGCGTAGGTTAATATATTTTTTACAGGTTTGGTAAAATTCTTATGGTACCCAAAAGATGTTTGAGTTTTTGTTGGCATGGGTTTGATATGTCGTAGTTCTTGTTTTCTGCAAGCACCACTAATGCCAATGATAACAATAACCTAAAATTATATAAAAAAATATGTCGTTATGCCCATTAGAGAGCATTATAAGAAAAAAAAATTAATGAATAATTTCACCAATAAATATTTGTTATTCGGCGAATTATTGTGGAAACTGTTAATTTCTCGAATGGTTAAAATTTTCGATTTCTTGCTTTTAAATCCATCAGATTTTCTCTTTAGTAAAGCTATTAACTTTGAATGTTTTCAAATGTCGATGTTGTGCTTTATATTAATTGTTGTTCGAACCATTGAATAAATTGGCCAAAGTGAAGATGGTTTCATTGTTTGAGACGTTTTTTAACATTTTCTGAAAACGATTTTACTTTATGCTTCATTCTCCAGTCCATAAATTTTCTATATGCATCCTCTTATCGATCCCGAGATTTCATCGGTAGCAAATTATGGGCAGCTTGTTTCGCTTTTTCAACAATTTTGGGCGGAGTAGCATTTTCTATTTCGATATCCCTGGACATTATTTTAATTGTTTTAATTGAAAAAAAATATTGTGTTTATGTGTTAGTTTGACGTTTAATATTTTTTTGACAAATAACGGAATGTATTGGGTTGCCTATTTTAAACGATAGTAGCAGCTTTCAACCAAATCGTAAACCAAACTCAAATCTCAAAAACAAATTTTAAATAAATATATGTATATATTTAATATATAAAATTAAAAAAATATATGAGTTTTTTAGATAAAAGTTATAATTCAACCGTCTACAGCAGTCTTTCCCAAACTTTCCACCTACGTGTACCCCTTTGAAACATTTTTTATCCCTTCGTACCCCGAAGGGTAGTTATTAGAAAATAGTAGAAATTTTTTTAGATATCCTATTCAAAACAGAAACTGTACTGATATTGTTCAAGTAATATCGTAAGTAATATAGTAATCGTGAGTAATATAGTAAATCACCAGACTGGGGAATAAAAGCTAAGAATTTTTTGGTGAAAATATTGTTCTTCTCCTCTTTAAGAGAGTTTCTACTTGTCTTTAAATACGTAAAATCTTCAAATTTTGTTGTCAGCAGTTGGTAAAATGAACTCTTGGTTATATAAAATTTATAAAAGAAAAACAGTAATTTAAAAACTGAAGAAACAGAAGTTAGTTTTGATTTGCATTGTATTATATTAGTTTGAACCAACCCCCCCCCCCCCCCCCCCTGGCTACGCTAATGGTTGCCGAGAGCCACTTATCTTGTCCAACAGTAGTTGGATGGACGGACTTTTATGTTTACATCTACCTTGGGTTATTTGCAATTCTGTAATATGCAATAAAACACAATTAACTGAATTTCATATTTATTCGTTAAATGAAACAATCCTTAATTACGAGTGCTTCTAAGAAAAGAAAGACTGATACTGAAAATCGAGAATTTCAAGAACGATGGGAAGGTTGATTATTTCCTTAAGGGCAAGTCACCGTTTTAGGAACATTTACAGACTGTAGCTGTGAGCAAAGAATAAAACTTAAAGCGTCGTTACCAATCAATGCATCAAAATGTTTTATTCGTGCACGGGAGACTTTTAGAGAGACACGGGAGAACATTAGTAAAAAAAATTGAAAAAACAGCAGAACTATCAAACGAATTATTTTACCCAAGTAACAAATTCTCAAGAAGCATCAGTAGCTTAATCGTATGAAGTTTGCTTAGAAATTGCAAAAGCAAAAAGCTTTTTCGGATGGAGAATTAATTAAAAAATGTGCCATAAAAATGGATCAAGCTTTTAATAATAACGAAATGGCAAACAGTTTCAAACAGTTTCTCTTTCTCATCCAACTTTAAACCGACGTGTAAACGAGATCAGTATACATGTCACTAATAAATTACAAAACCTAATCAATAATTGCTGCTTTTTTCCGTAGCATTGGACGAAAGTACAGACATTTCTGACAGCGTGCATTCTCTGACAAGAAATATATAAAATCAAAATTTAGAAACAGCTTGAAAGACTCCACTCTTGAAAATATAATTAGAGTTGCCACCACAAATATTGATATGGACGTAAAAGAAATTGTTTAAACAACTACGGCCAGTGATACCCAATAAATAGCTTAGGCTTAATAATATTCAAATTTTTATTGTGTTTTTATTATTCCTTGTTATATATTATTTTTAAGAATAACATTTTATTTATATTCTGTCCGTTACTATGTGATATTTCATTTTAACAATAAATATAACGCAATATTTATTATGCAAAAATATAAACTTTAAGTTGTTGTCGAAAAAATGTTATTATAAATGTTATGTTATAATCTTTGACATTATTTTTTTTGTATAAATAAAATAACTTTTGAGTTATGACATGAACTGACTTTTCATTTACCTATCCTTTTCGGCCCCCGAAATATTTGCTAAAGAAAAAATGACCCGCTGGCTAAGAGAAGTTGGACAGCAGCGTAAAATATAAAAGCAAAGTCTATTGTGATTTTAACTGGCAGCTATAAATTACAATATATCTATTATGTTTTGTCAATTAATCTATCTCAATTGATGAACATTCACATTAACATCATTCCATTTAATATTTTATATTTTCTATACATCCAATTTGAAAACAAATCTCATGGTATAATAATTTATTACATTTATTTTTAATGTAATAGATATTGTACTGTGGACATTATTAATTTCATAAAATTAACAAATGTATGAGAATAATCAAGTCATTAGATTAGACCAGACGAGATAAAACCTGGAAAGAGATAGGTAAAGCAAAGAAGTGCCGTTTCAGCGCACTGGGTTATCAAAGTTTGGCGCCCTTTCTATAAGCGTACATACGGGCGGCGTTGCTCTTTTGTCCCTAGCTAGACAATATTGTAGCGAAGGCTTACATAAAACGAGGTAGAACAAGACAAAACCAGATAAACAAGTGTTTTAGTGGTTTTTAGACCACTGGTCTAATATAAGCCAGTAACTCGATTATTTGTTTCCATGATTCCTTAGAGATGTTCATCATTCTCAACAATAAATGATTTGAAAGATTTAGGTGAGTAGTGCCCAACCTTTTTGTTTCCCCACAAGTATTATACATATATTTATATATATATATATATATATATATATATATATATATATATATATATATATATATATATATTTTTTTTTTTTTTGGTGGGCCACAAGTATTATATATTAGCATAGCTTAAGAACGAAAAAACCTTTATTTATTATTCCTTCCACATTCACAATTGCCTAGTATTTTAAAATATGACACAAGTATTTTAAAATATTTCCCTTCCACTCAAAAATAAAATATGTACAAATGTTTACGGTTTTGTGAAACTTCTTTGGTTTATGCGTTGAAATAAATAAATTTAAAAAAAAAACGTCGGTATTGTTTTGGGCCACATTGGAAATTGTCTTGGACAGTATGCGGGCGGATTAATACCTCTGAGTTAGGCCAACAAAACAAGACCACGCATCACCAGAGTGGTGCAATTTGGGAATACATCGCTTGAGGCCCAAATGTTGATACCCTTTTTATTAGAAAGTGCGGAATCTCTGTTATCGTCATCGTACTCATCAACCAATGCTAGGTTGCCTTTTGGACGTAAAACCTTAGGTTCAAATCAATTCAAATCAAAATATTTATTCCCAATGAGATATAAAATCTATAGGGTTTGTCAAGAAAAAATATACAGAGAATTAAGACAATACAAGAGTAAAAACTTAATTAAATAATTAAAAATTAAATTCTGCTGTCGGCTGTAAATTGTTTTATCTACGACCACTATTATAATTGCCCAATATTGTACAGTTCATGGATTATGTAAATACATCTTACAACTCACGTATGTAACAGTCCGCGATTAATGTTATTTAATGATTCAATAACACACTACTGTGTTTGGTTTACGATTCGTTGATTGGTTGTTCGATTCGTTGATTGAGAGCTGCAACTATCGTTTAATATAGGCAACCCAATACATTCAGTTATTTGTCAAAAAAATATTAAACGTCAAACTAATGCATAAACACAATATTTTTTTTTAATTAAAACAATTAAAATAATGGCCAGTGATATCGAAATAGAAAATGCTACTCCGCCCGAAATTGTTGAAAAAGCGAAACAAGCTGCCCATAATTTGCTACCGATTAAATCTCGGGATCGATACGAGGATGCATATAGAAAATTTATGGACTGGAGAATGAAGCATAAAGTAAAATCGTTTTCAGAAAATGTTAAAAAATGTCCCAAACAATGAAACCATCTTCACTTTGGGCAATTTATTCAATGGTTCGAACAACAATTAATATAAAGCACAACATCGACATTTGAAAACATTCAAAGTTAATAGCTTTACTAAACAGAAAATCTGATGGATTTAAAAGCAAGAAATCAAAAATTTTAACCATTCAAGAAATTAACAATTAACAATAATTCGCCGGATAACAAATATTTATTGGTGAAGGTATTCATTAATTTTTTTTTCTTATAATGCTCTCTAATGGGCATAACGACATATTTTTTTATATAATTTTAGGTTATTGTTATCATTGGCATTAGTGGTGCTTGCAGAAAACAAGAACTATGAAATATCAAACCCATGCCAACAAAAACTCAAAGATCTTTTGGGTACCGGAAGAATTTTACCAAACCTGTAAAAAAATATATTAACCTACACCCACAAAAAATGGACAATGATCAGCTTTTGTTTTCTAAATTATCAAAATGTAATAAAATTGGCCCAATTCCTAAACTAATTGCTAATTATCTTCATTTGCCGGAAGCAAATCTTTATACAGGACATTGTTTCAGACGTTCGTCAGCCACCATTCTTGTGGATTCCGGTGGTGATTTATTTTCACTAAAAAGGCATGGTGGCTGGCGTTCGTCTGCAGAAGCAGAAGGCTATATAGACTGCTCCATGAGAAATCAAAATGATACTGCTACAAAAATTTCTACTGTGATAAACAGTAATTTCACTTCCGCAAATGCAAGTACATCATGCGACTATGGTTTCAAGTACTCATAATGCAACCAATCTAATCACTAATGATGTAGATAACAATCCAACACTAATATTCAACAATTGTCCAGTTATTATAAACTATAATAAAAAAAAAAAAATTATAAATATAACTTAAGATCTTATCATTTTTATTATATTTTAGTTTATTCTTGGGAAAAGGAATTTGTTTTAATAAAATAACTGATATTTTGCCAACGTTTCGGTCTTTTTTATTCTGACCTTTAGGGCCTATATCTATTTAGTAGGAATTAATGAAATTAAAAATATGAATTAAGTAAATATTAATTATTCATTTGACACTGCGTACATTGTGTTGCCTATATCGATGAATCACTATATCAGTTACATCAAACATATTTTTCTTATTAAATAGAAACAAATTATTGTGGTCGTAGATAAAGTATAGTACATAATTCGAGTTGTAAGGCAATTACGTACTCGCGGAATTACGTAACAGTTCCGCTCGTACGTAATATGCTTCTTACAACTCTTATTACGTAATATACTATTAATTATTTAACTATTATATCATGGACATGTTAATTAATAAACAAATTGTGCTAATGAATTCATTAAAACAACATATATTAATTTGTTTTTGTTATACTTTTAACGAGTATCTTGACCAGTGAACCTTTTTTTGTTGCGGTACACTTTTAACAATTTCAAAATTTGGCCAAACACTAACAATAAAATAATTTTAAAAGAAAATGAAAACGGTGGTTGCGACCGTTACTATGTAGTAATCCATATTTACTTGAATTGAACTTATTTCACGACTCGGGTTTCAACTGTTATTATATGAGCTACAAAAAAAAACAGAAAGTGTATTGGGTGATTAATTATAAATTCATTTTGAGATTACATTAAATGCAAAATTTGAGCTTGATGATTTTTGATAATTTCTTTTATATTTGGCCGTAAAAATGACAACTCCCTTATCATTTCTTAATCTACATTTAAAAGTCTCTATCTTTTTTTCATTTTTATATAAATGTTGAAAATTCGAATTCGCACAAATATGATTATTGAAAGCAGATGATTAAAATTGTAATAACATTTTCAAAGATTTTTTTTCGATTATCGCATCTAATGTTAATTCAAAACGAATTAATTGACTATTCCCAATGTTTTGAAATTAAATTTCTATTATTAGAAATCGAAATTGTTTTTTTTTTCATTCAAATTGAATTTATGTAAAGACGTATCCGTGATCACAAATGGATTACGAACCAAATCTAAATTTTCGAAGGGATGAATAATTCTCTCCTCTAGTGTTGTCACATCACGCTGTCAATACGTCAATTTTATTTATTTATTTTTTCTTATTGAAAATTTTTTTCAACAATCAGAATACCATATATACATTTTTTTATTCTATGCTGTTATGATATATGAATTGTGGTGATGAGGTGTTCATCCAACGATAGCACCACCATAGCTCGGTCGGATGCTTAGAATTGATAATTATTTTATCGCTATACATTCGGAACGCGATTGGTATATAAGCCTGAGATCTAAATTCATCGTAATATCAACAATTAAAACTATATCCCTGCGATCAACGTGTAAAAGTTATCGCAAACAAAGATAAGCTTCGTAGTCATAAGGAAGTATGTGGTGATAATCGAAAAATGTAGGTATTACAAATGCACCGTTTGCAATTCAACCTTCACAAGAGAAGATAAGCAACATATGAAAAAATATCATAAAATCAACAATGATGGTGGGAAGAAGAGGAGTCTAAATATTGAATATGCATCCTCTATCTACAAGAAGATATAGTTGCAGCCGTGAGTCACCAAATAATTTCTGTAAAATATGCAATCAAGAATTCCCAACAAGACTAAAGTATGCAGGAGATCAATGATCACAGAAACACCTCCAAGAACATCATCCAAGCTTGTGTCAGTTTAAGAAAAAAGATCTAGAAGATTGATCTAGATAGTTTTATTAGTAAATTGAACAGCCGTTGTACGAGAATCCGCATTCTTGACAAATGACCCCAGTTATAATTCTTGATGGATCTAACAGCTCCATATATTCACCACACCACACCACTATGAAGTTTATATCCGTTTTCTGCAAATATTTACAGCCCTTCACATGGAATCTTATGATTATGGTATATTATGGAATTATGGTATATTATGGTTATACCCTCATAACCCCCAATTGATTGGCTAAGTACTGTTAACCCATTAATGAGGGCTAGGCTGTATCAGCTTTAATCAGCTTTTAATAGGTTTTTATCCAGCTTTAATCAGCTTTTAAACAGGTTTAATAAGCTTTCAATCTCATTGGGCTAGGTTAGTTGGGTTAGCATTAAGTTAGGTTCGGTTATATTACGGGAGATTAGGAATTAAACGCGCTTCATTCCTAATCTCCGGTAATATAATCCAACGTAACTTAAGTGATCAAGGTCACCGGAAGTGGTCGAGATTAGGGTCACCGGAAGCGGTGGGAATAGAACACACCATCCTTCCCTACTATGTAGCGTTGGCAATTGCTCTATATATTCCAGCTTGGCATCTTTCAAAGATCGCAATATTCGATTTTCTGGCACATCCCCAATGAGTTCAATGCCATAAGTCCAGATAGGTTTGATGATAGTTTTATAGAAAAGTATGTTGGTGCTTAGCGTTAAACTCGATTTTTTTGCCGATGAGCCAGAAGAGTTCTATATGTCTGAGATCAATCTGTTTTCTCTTTTTGAAGATGTGGTTCTTCCAATTGAGTTTGCTGTCTATATATAGTTCTAGGTACTTTACTGTCGAGTATTGGTAGATTTCTATATTATTTAAATAAACTGGAGGAGAGAGACCTTTTCGTAACGTGAATATTGCATGACTGGACTTGGTTTCATTGATTTTAACTTTCTATTTTTTTAACCACTTTTCCAGTAGATGTATGTAGTATTGGAGATGGTATGTATGTAGTCTTGGTTTGAGTAGTTAGTTGGTAGCTCTATCATCTGAAAATGTTGGTATGGTTGTGTTTGGTGTTTCGGGGATATCTTAGGTGTACGACTCCTACAGTAGAGGGTCCAATACACTGCCTTGTTTGACCCCAGCATTGATCGGAAATGCTGCAGATACTGCCTCATTGACTCTGGTTTTGAATTGTCGGTTGTGTAGGTATGATCTAAGTAGGTACGAGAAAGCTGAAATTACCTTTTTTATTTTATATAATAGTTCCTCGTGCCAGACCCTGTCGAATGCCTGTCTTACATCTAGTATTTATTTCATGGGCGATTCTGTGGCATTGTTGAGCGGTTGAATGGTGCCGACGAAAACCAAACTAATGGTTTGGGATCCAGTCTGATGAGTTAAAGTCTGGGTCTATTCTTATCAGTATCAATCTCTTTAGTAGTTTAGAAATAACGCGTAGCAAGCTGATTGGCCGGTAGGATGTCACGGAGCTTGGATTCTTTCCTGGCTTTAGTATTAGTATTATCTCACCAAGCTTGAAGTGTTTAGGCCAGTACTAGTAGCGCAATGCCTTTTCTTGGACTCTTTCAGCATTTTGGGTGTTATTAGGTCCGTCCCCCGTGCTTTCCTTGCGCTTAAATGTTGAATCGCGTCGTTGATTTCTTTGGATGTGAATGGTGTCAGTGGCGGTTGGGGTTGCGTGTCAGATGCAAGGTATTCTGAAATTACGTCATCTTTATGGTTGTCTGTTGGCAGGAATACCCCTGTAAATATTGTGCAAGTAGGTGAGTTTTTTCGTGAACGCTTTTAGCCCATTGTCTTTGCGTTGGTGGACGACGACTTGGCTGTCAACATGTCTTTGCCCATAACACAATAGTTAAGGCTTATTGAAATACTTAAATTAGCCTGCAGCAATATCTTGTCGTAATAAAATTAGCCGTTGTGCATTTTGCACATCAAAAAAGAACTGTAAGACGCGTTATAACTGCGCAAATTGTAACATTTATGTTTGTATGGAACATGCTAATATGGTATGCTCTAACTGCTATGGTGAGACTTCTGTCTAAGATTAATTGTAAGTTTATTATTCTCTATCTTGTTATCATTAGCATTAAAATTTGTTTCTGTTAGAAGAAGTAAAAACATTTTAGTAGCTCTTAAGGAAAACTTACTTAATTTTCCAGAGACTGTAATAAAAGACTGTTAGTCATTAAATAATTGTACCAACTTATTAAAGCGGAAGAGAGCTTGATATAAATATTCTTTTTCTTTCTCTCATTACAGGCAGGCCTGCCTGTTCATCCATCACTAAGGTCGGTCAAGGTGGGGCGTATTTTCGTTCCACCGCTTTCTGTGTCTCCCTGGGCTTCTTTTCCCTCTTGGTGAATTATTACGTGCTATTCGGACCAGCCTGGTGTTATCCATCCGGTCCACGTGGCTGCGCCACATCTCTTTTCGTTCTTCTACCCAGTCGTTTATGGGTTGTACGTCGGACATTTGCCTTAGCTACGTGCTCCTCATCCTATCCATTAAGGTTTTTTTTGTTGATCTCTCGTATCACCGACATTTCCACGCTCTCCAGTATTCTTTGTGTTGTTGTTGTCACAGGGCGAGTTTCTGCTGTGTATGTAGCTATTAGTCTGATTACAGTCTTGTAGATGCGTGATTTCGTGTGAGTGTAGGTATTTGTTTTTAAAAATGATCCCTTCCAGGCATCCAGCAATTCTTGATGCTTTCATGGCTTGCAGCCTGACGCCTGCTTCTAAATCCCCAAAAGCCGATATCTCCATCTCCAGGTAGTTGAAGTTCATCACTTGTTGAATGATTTGGCCATCTACCTCTAAATTACATCGTATTCGGACCTTTGATGTTGTCATGCATTTCGTTTTATGTGTTGATATGGCAAATGTATAATTGTTTGGCTGTCTGATTAAACGTGTGTAGCAGTTTTTGGAGGTTGTGCTCACTGTCTGCGACTATCGCTACATCGTCTGCGTAGCAGATAATTGAAATGTCTTTAGTGCCCATTGGGTAACCCTTACCTTGGTTGTTTTGTTATGATTTCGTCAAAAATTATATTAAACAGTGTTGGGCTCAAGGAGTCTCCTTGCTTTATGTCCTGTTCTACTGGTATTTCCGCCGTGATTTGTGGTTTCCGACGCTCTATTATAATTATTAAGTCGTGTTGGAACACAACAGATATTTGCGTTATTCACTAGGACTCCGTTCACTTTCCTGACAATAAAAATGAGAAACTAGATAAATAACATTGTTTTTAAGATCAGATCTTTCTATTTAACCCAAAGTGAATAGCCATATGCAGACGCGTTTCGAGATATATCTCTCATCAGTGCAGCTTTACTTTTTTGAATTATAAAATGGAATACACTTACATTAGTTTGAAAACCATGTGCTGGGCGGTTGAGGATAGGTTATGTTATAACATGTGTGTAGAAAGACCAGTTCAGGTCTTTTATTTTTTTATTAACCTAATACTCTCTGGTTTTTAGAAAACATAATTTCACAACACATTTTCTTGAAAAAATACCATCAAATTGGGTTCAGAACTTTCGGTCTATGAGTCCGTACGCGCGCATAGGTGTCACAAAATTTGGCGCGATTATAGAAAGGTTTACCATTTATCCATTTCAGAAGGTTCTTTTAAAATTAAAATAATTTTGTCGAAAAATTATTAAAAAAGACGAATCCCATATTACTTAGAGTACGTTTTATTTAAGTTTGAAAACACAATACTGTATAGCAAATATATAAATTACCGTCGCGTTCCGGTTCTAATAGATTAGTGTATAAAAGTACATACTATATAAAATAATTTTTATTGTTTACGTTTCCAAAATTTGGCGGCACACTTCAATAATTTTGCGGCACACGAAAGTGCGGCGGCACAGTGTTAGACAATCACGATACTAAGCATAGTCCTGTGAAGTTAGCAACCATGAAATGGCGAAATTTTAATAGTTCTGAATAATGAGGGTAGCAACCATTTTTGAGGAAAAACTGGGCGTTTTTGACATATTTCTGCACCTAGACTATAGTTCTGAATTTTGAAAATTGCAAGAACAATTCTATTCCGGGGTCTGAAGAGCAACCTAATAGTTTTAGTTAACCTTAATAGTTAACCTTATTTTAGATTTATACTTAATACTCCTAATATTTTATAAGTTGATTTTTTTTTGAATGGTAATAAAAAAAATCGAGCGACAGTTCTGTTTGCACTTTTTGGTAGAACTCAGAGTTCTATCGAAAAACCCAATCAAAATTTTCTGTTTTCGATAGAACTCTCGGAGTTGCAAACAGAACTGTTACGCGATTTTTTTTATTTCCATTCAAAACAATGGGTTCCTTATTATTGAAAATATCTGTTGAACTAAGATGTTGATAAAAAAATTTCAAAGGGACTTCGATAGAACTCTTATGGTAGTGTTCAGATACGCGAATAGAACTGTTGAAATGAACTATTGTAATTTTCAAAATTCATTTTTTTGCAAAATCTCAATTTTTGCAAAACTTTTTGCAAAATTTTTCAAGAACTCCTATAAAAAAAAACTAAATATGGCCCAAGTGTAGAAATATGTCAAAACGCCTATTTTTTCTCAACAGTGGTTGTTACGCTCATTATTAGTATTATCCATTTTTTCTTGAATTTCTGCAGAACTATTGAAATTTTGCACAAAGAACTCTAGAACTATTTTATATCTACCAGAAACTTTGAGGAAATTTTATATTTTGGAAATTCGGTTGCTAACTTCGCAGGACTACTAATCATTTATTTTGAAATCCTGTTTGATCCTCTCTCTGAGCTTCCCCTGGCCGTGCCTAATCCTTAGTTGACTGGTGTACTCTTATCTGGCATTTATCGAATTGCTGGGATCTTATGGTTTAGGATTTTTCGGCTTCCGGGCTTTCTTTCGGCTTCAGTTATTTTAAAAATCGAACTGCAAATTAATATGATTTAAAATAATTGAAAATATTATTACTACAATACGAATTTACTATGAAATAAAGTTTGTGTATTAAAAAAAAAACAAATAAAATTATTCAAATAAGATATGAATTATAAAAATGAAATAATTAATATGGTATTTGTAGTCGAAATTCGAATTAAATCAATGTAATGAAATATATAGACATCTAGATTGAGAGGTTTAAAGTCCCTATGGTGAATGGACTATTACATGTTATATTATTTATAATATTAGTGTAATGAATAGAGAGAATATATTGTTGACACAAACATTTATTTGTTAATCAAAACACATTATGTGCATGACAGATGCGATTGAACATCAACTGTGATATGTTGTGGCCCTTTCTTAATTTTAATGGGATTGCTTTCATCACTGATTTAGATTCAGACAATCGTTGGAACAATTCGTCCAACAATATAGGTAAAATAATTCTAATTAAAATGAAAATAATTTTTATATGGACGAATTGTTCCATCGATTGCCTGAATCTAAATCACTGATGAAAGCAACCCCATTGAAATTAATAAATGGCCACAATGGATGATTTATAAACCAAATATTATATATTATATATTCCTCTGTCTTTCTTTCGTCCACTTGATACATGATCTTTTTGGTACTTCATTCTCTGGAACAACTTCTGCTTTTACTTGTTGTGTTCCAGGGAAAGTCTTTAGTTTGTCAACTCTTTCGAGAATTTGGTTGGTTAACCTGATGTTAGGAAGTCTCGTAACATGTCCATAAATTTGTAACCTTCTTTTCCTGAGGTCTGCCGCAATATTAGATAATTTTTCTGTGGATTTCCGTGATTGTAGGCGGTTACCATGTTTCGAATGTCTTTGTCCTAAGATTTTCCTTATGATTTTTAGCTCTTATTATAGGATATTTTTGAGCTCGCCTTTTTTATTAGGCGCGAGTTTCTCCTGCATATAGGGCTTCAGGTTTGAATACAGTATTTTAATGTTCAATCTTAACATGGAGCGACATAGATTTTTTGTTGTAAATTTCTCTATGAGTTTTTGGACAAGGGTGTTTTGAGATATTTTCTCTTTTCCAATAGGTTGGATGATTTCACCCAGGTATTTGAAGTGAGGGACTCTATTGATCTGACCATATTTCGTATTTAGACTCGAGACGGCTAGTTTTGAAGCGAAAAATTATTTTTTTTGTAAGGAGATATGCGGTTCGACTTTTTTAGCACATTCTTTTAGAGTTTCAATTTGCTTTATTGCTGTGACTTCATCGCTGGACAGAAGGGCCAGGCCATCTGCGAAGACAAAGCATGGAATTTCGAGCTTGTTTTTCTGTGTCCCTATGTTTATTGGGTTCCAGCTATTTTGTGCTTTCAGATCTTTTTCCCATTCCCTCATCACCTAATCTAGGACAAGGTTGAAGAGGATAGGTGACAGTCCATCTCCTTTCCATAAGCCTTCTAGAAATCTACGAAGGCACAGATGATTGGGAGGTTACTGAGAGCCCTGAATTTTAGAGCGGATTTTAGGTTGAAGATCTGCTCAATGCACGATCTGTGAGGACGGAAGCCAGCTTGATATTCACCAATCTTATGCTCGAGTTGTTTTTGTATTCTTGTAAACAGGTATGTAGAGAAAATTTTGTAGCCGATTTCACGGAGGGAGATTCCCCTGTAGTTATTTACATCTGTTTTATCTTTTTTTATGGAATGGGTGAATCAAAGCACATTTCCAGTACTAGGACCTAGGTTCTTGAGGAGTTCTGCCACAATCCAATCGCTTCCCGAGGTTGTGTTGTTCTTTAATCGTTTAATGTTCAGAATTTCTTCTTGGTTTGGACAAAGTGACTCTGGGTGACTGAAACTGGGGGCTGCCTCAGGAAATCTTTCAGTAGGTTCAGGGCATCTGAGAAGTATCGTGCTAGTTCTTTTCAGTTTTCTTCATTAGTAAGGGCCAATTTCCCATTTTTTTCCTGAAGCATAGGTTCCGCGGGATGTATTCTTTGATTTTGTAGTTTTTGAAGTTTTCCTCAATTGATTTCAGTTGTTCTTTTGTGTTTCTTTTTCTTGTCTGGTGGTTTTAGATACTTGTTTTCGGATCTCATAAAATTTTTGTTGAGTTTCCTAGGATTTTCTTCTGTTGTATTTCTGAAATGCAGATTTTATGTTTTGTGTTCTTGTTTAGTAGTACAATTTCTTGAGCACTCGTGTGATTTTGGTTTAAAATTCTTCCCATGTTTTCGCTGGTTGATTTTCCCAAGCTTCTTTTAGATTGGTAAGTTGAATAGCTTTTGTATCCAATTTCTGTTGTTGGAGTTTCTTGGGTAAATTTTACTTTAATTCTAATCAGATAGTGATCAGAGTCGCCGATATTTGCTACTTTTCTCACTTGTACATGATGTACCTCTTTCTACAGGGGATATGAAATAGCTATATGGTCAATCTGAAATTCACCAATGGATTCCATTGGTGATCTCCAGGTTTTTTGTTTCTTAGGATGATTTTGTTTCCTAAGGGATGTGGACATGATTTTAAGGTTGCACTGTTGACATAGTTCAATGAGTCTTGTGCCATTTTTGTTGGTAAATTTGTATGCCGGGTAATTGTATGTTCTTTCTCTCGGCCAATTTGTGCATTGAAGTCGCCTAACAGAATTTTGATGTCATCCTTTGAAACTTTCGACATTATCCTTTCAAGCAAATTTTTCTACGTTTTCGGGATACTTTTTGTTTATATTTGTGGGGTCGTGTACGTTTATCTAGGTATATTTTTTATTGTCGCACTAAATTCTCATGGCCATTAGCCGATTGTTGATAGAGTTGGCTTCTTTGATTGAGTTCAGTATACTTTTTTTTACTACGAAGCTCATACCAAGTATGGAGGTTCCGTTTAGATTTTTTTTGTCTGTTTTACTTTTAAATATACGATAGTTTACCATGGTCCATAGTGGGTTCATCAGTAATTCGAGTTTCTTGTAAAGCAAGGATAAGAATTTTTTGCCGATCAAGTTCTGTGACTAAATTTATTAATTTTCCTGGTTGAATCAAAGTGTTGATATTGAATGTACCAATGTACGAGGAGGTTTCGTGGGACAGTTTTCCAGAGAGCTCCGATTTTCTTCCATACTTTCGTGATTGTCCAGGCTCCCCAGAATCCAAAAGCCTGGTTGCCGTCTCAGTGAGACGGGTGGATTGGTTACCATCCGGGGTATTACTGTTATTACGCTCACGAATCATGTTTGGCATATGGCATATGTATAGGGCTTCCAGCAATGCTGGGTACTTCGAAGCAAGGATTGTTAGCCCCTGGAGCATAGAATCGCCGCCGCACCCGGTTGTCAGACACGAACCAGGAAGCCGGTGGACACCACTCAGACGCGCCGGGATTTTAGCCAGGCTTTTCTTTTAGCATCCCAAAAAGCATGAGTGCCTCTTCTGCCAGTTCCGCCGTACCGATGATCTTCATCTCCGCCTTCACTGCCATTGTGGTCTTTACTGTGACCCTGGCTAGGGTTTATATATATATATATATATATATATATATATATATATATATATAAACCCTAGCCAGTATGTATGTACCAGTATGTATGTATATATATATATATATATATATATATATATATATATATATATATATATATATATATATATATGTATATATATATATATATATACATACATATAAAAAGTTTTAATACCAGAACAAATAACAGTTTTTGGATCTTAACAGGCATATAACTCGAATTCTAGCAAATATAAGCAAAAAAATCAGCTGAGAGATAACTCGTATCTCGTAAGCTGGGATACTCGTAAGTCGAGGTACCATTGTATTCTAAAGTTTTTTGATTGGTCATACTTTTATTCATAACTTATGAATAATTTTTTCATTAATTATATTTTAGTAAGAAGACTGTAATATTCTTCTGGTTGAAATAATTTGCTATGTAAATTACTTGCATATTCAGTCGAATATTGTCTAATTTTAGTAGATAAATTTGATATAATTTAAAAAATTCTTTGAGATATGTTTATTTTAATTCATTGTAAACAACTAAAATTGATTCAAATTGCAACTTTCCATTTTAATTAGCCTCAATAAAGTATGAATCTAAGTTACCCGTCTTTTCTGGTAACGTGTATATAATTACGTTTTGCGCACAAATTCCTAAGTATAAAACACATTTGGCGTCTGCTACCATTAACGATCGCCCCCAACAACACTGGTATAACGGGTGGCTAGTATAATTTAAAGGATAACTAATTCCACTGAGAAATAAAAATAAATAAAGGTTTTAATACAAAACGATTTTGTTGTCTTTTCTTGTTGGTATTATCATTGCAAAATTGGTTATTAATAATAGCTTAGTTTGTAAATTTAATGACCACTTTTCCTTGATATCTCCTAACAGCCTTTTCGATCCATAACATTGTTTGTTTAACATTTTCCTTGCTACTTTCTCTGATATTTATTCTTCTTGACTTTTTCTCTTCTGACAACCTAATTTCTACTGGTAGGTGGGCCGATTCAAGTCTCTCTCCTATTTTAAACGTGTCGATGCATCGTACTGCCACTTCATTGGCGATCCCGTAGTTTCTGCTCAATAGTAACTTATATAACATTGAGCAAATGTTGTATAAAATGCAATTCTGTCTAGCTATTGATAAATCCCAAAATTAAATAATTTGGTCAGTCAACAATATAAAATCTTTTTTTAATAAATTGTAGTTTATTCTTGGGAAAAGGATTTTTTTTAATAAAACAACTAATATCGATATTTTACCTATTATGTTTCTGTGTTTTATTCTGACCTTCTTCGGGGCTTATATCTAGTTAGTAGGTATCAATGACTTAAACATAAAAATATAAACCATTGAGATTGAAGTCTGAACATGTTAACTTTAATATAAAAAGGTTTACATACCCCTTTGACAATTTTTTTATAAACTCACAAAAATATTTAGAATGTTCCAAAAAGTATATTCAGCGACACAACTATTGCAATATTTCAGTCTATGGTAATAAGTCTTGTGTACTTGTGTGTACCATCTTGTAGATTGTAGGTTTCGGTGGTAACTTGTACTGCGACCTTCATTGATGTATTGTACCCTACCCTCTTCCTCTAATCGTTGGTATACTTACCCATTCTTCTCTTCTAGCCCTGATTCCTTTAGGAATTTCAGGATCTGGGAGGGATTCAAGGATTGCAACAACTCCTTTGCGTTCAAGCAGTGGGCCCGAAGGGACATCTGTCTCTTGCGGAACGGTGCTCAGCAGTCTTTAAACAAATGTATGGGGGTTTCCTCTGTGGAGCCACAGAATCTGCATCTGTCATCCTCCGGTAGCCCCAGGGCCTTGAGGTGTTTTCTAAATCTACAGTGTCCCGTCAGGACTTCTGTCAGAATTCTAAACTTGTTCCTGTTTAGTGTCCGGCAAGCTTTTGTTATTTTCTTGTTAAAAGATTTTATTAGCCCTGATAGTTCTTTCCAGGTTTCCATCCATTCACATCTCTTATTTCTCATCTAAACTTTCGTGGTCTCATACCGCAAAAGGGTTCCGGACCTAAAAGGGATTACTGGATCCCTTGTTTGCTTCTTTGGCTTCTTCGTTTCCATCTATATCATTGTGTCCTGATACCCAGTATAGCGTAACTTTATTTTCTCTGCCGAGCTTGTTTATCTTTCCCACGCTGCCCCCATGATAGCTGCTTGGCTATCTGACAGGATAGCAATTAGAAAATATACTTGGGTAGATTCCCATGGATTCAAAGTATTAGGAATGAGGTCTAAACACTCCCGCACCAGTACCTTCCTTTGTCTTCGAACTATCCGTATACCACTTGATAACACTTTGCTCTATGTGGTTTGCTGAGGATTCGTCGCTCCAATCGGCTTTACTACTACACATTGCTGTGTAGTTTTTCTCGAAATAGTATTTGCATACCATTTTGTCTTTTCGTACTTCCAGCCAGGGGATCCAGCCTATTTCTTTCTTGCTGAACCTTACAATCGCCGATCAGGCGACCCCTCCACGACAAGGTGCAACGAAGTCAGTTTCAGCAGCAGTTCCATTGTCGCTGTGGGGCATGACACCATCGCCTCCGTCATGCAGACACACGCCAGTCTTTGAATCTTCTCAAGCTGCTTCTACATAGAGACAAGCTTGATTCTATTTCGCCACGTACGAGTTTCGCTCGTACCTAATATGCTTCTTTACGTAATACTCTCATACGTAATAACTCTCATTACGTAATATACTATTAGTTAGTAACAGTTCTTTCAGTCTCTTTCTAAATCGTTTATGGGACTTTTCTTCTTTAACTCAGTTTACCCCATAAGATGAAAACCAGACAAGACCTGACAAGAACAGACAAGATAAGACCAGACAAGGCAAGGCCAGACAAGGCCAGACAAGAACAGACAAAACCAGACAAGAAGAGACAAGACCAGACAAGACCAAACAAGACAAGGCCAGATAAGACAAGGCAGGACCAGATAAGACAAGACCAGATAAAACAAGACCAGATAAGACCAGAAACGATCAGACAAGACCAGACAAAACCAGACTAGACAAGAAAGACCAGACAAGATAAGACAAGACCAGGCATGAGCAGACAAGGTCAGACAGGACCAAAGAAGACCAGACAAGACAAGTTAAGAGCAGAAAAGGCCAGAGAAGACTAGGCAAGAACAGGCAAGACCATGCAAGAGTAGACAACACCAGACAGGACCTGACATGACCACAAACGACCACGAGACAAAACAACACAAAACCAGATAAGACCAGCCAAGAGAAAACAAGACAAGACAATACAAGACCAGGCATGAGCAGAAAAGACCTTACATGATCAGACAAGACTAGACAGGGCCAGACAGGACCAGAGAAGATCAGAGAGGACCAGACAAGACAAGACAAGGTTAGAGTAGACAAGGCCAGAGGAGGCTAGACAAGACCACGCAAAACCAGAGAGAACCAGACAGGACCAAGCAGAGCAGACAAGACCGGACAAGATCAGACAAGACCAGATAAAAGCAGACAAGGTCGCACAATACCAGACATGATCAGACAAGATCAGATATCTGACCTACCTAAACATGACTAGGCCATCCGAAGATTTTAAATATATTATGATGAAATAAATTCCGCCATTGCCCGGTCCCAAGTCCGGGATGAGAAAGGAGGAGGGTTCGATGGCAGGCTCAGCAATAAGCCGGTCAGTAAAACAATTCCTGTTTTATCTGAATGCAATGGCCAGAAGGAGAAGAATGGAACAAAAAGTGCAGAAAAGCAGACCCTGCAATAAAGCGGAATTAATGCTAGGAAGATGATAATAATAAAATAAAATATTGGATATTACTTGAGAGTGGAGCCAGATAAAGAAATGAATTATTCTAATTTTAAAGGTTGATCTAAAAAATATTGTTGCAAATCTTTTCAATGATTAGTAATGATTTCAATTTAACTACCTGTTTCTTCACGTAATTTTTCTTGATAGTTTTCTTTGATATACGATGTTTATACAATATTTAAGATTTCACAAACATGAAATCTAAAAATGAGTTCTACAGTATGTTCATAAAAAATAATAAAATTCTAAGTAACAAAAAATAATAAAACCATGTAAGGGGTTTTACCACCAACATTTTCTCATTGAAGCATTTTCTATCAACAAAAAAACCTATGGACGTTTTTCTTAAAAATGTGAAACCTCCGGAATCGCCCCAGAGCTAAGAATATTAGAATTTCAACTCCGCGTTAAAAAAAAACCTATACAATTTTGATGTATTGTTAGGATTATATAGATAAAAGATTGTAAGCGTTTTAACGCCACAAACTGGAATATCTTCTTTTATATTCCTAGCACAAATATTCTCTGTATATAAATAGCTTTTTTTCGAGATTGTATTATTCCATTATACAAATTGAAACTGCTATATACGGTAGATATTAAATAGAAACTAGTCATTGAAGTCACTCAAAACTCTCAAGACTTATTATTTTAGTAATCGCCTAAATATTTACGCATATATAACTAATGAATCTGCCGCGAACATCTCGACGCGGATCAACTCGTCGCCGGAATAACAACTATTTAAAACACTGTTTTTTATTTATACAAAATTAGACTATAAGAAATTATTGCGAAACTATTACAATCGATCTGTCTATGAATGTTTTCATTGTTTTCGGTTAAGTAAATTTCGATTTTTTATTGTTGTGTTTAAGATCTTATCAAAAGATTTTTTTGAGAATTCAGAAAGTCGAAACAGTAAGCTGTTAATTCAATTTGTAACCATTTGTTTGTGCAAAATAACTTATAGCAGATATTATAATATTATTAGATATTATATTATTATTATTAGGTATTTAGCTCGAGGTGACGAATATTATTTTTAACGCACAAAAGTAATTACCTAATAAATGTATTTTTATATTTATAACTTTGATTTCTTCTATAATTATAATAAAACATCTTTATTGCTATACTTATAAATACATACAAATACAACATTTGGCCATCGACCCGCGGTCTTTCAGCCGGAAATAAACAGATATATTGAGCATAAATTGAGAAAAAGAAAATTTAATAGAAAACTTGGATGAGATGAGTGAGTTAGTCGCCGTTTAATGGTTCAAGAAAAGTTTTAGAGGGGTATTGTCTGTTAGAATGTTTAAATGGCCGTTTTAAGCAAAGATCGTTAATGATGTTGAACGTCATTGCATTGTTTCTAAGCTTTTTCCTAAGTCTGTCAGCAAGCCGACCCGATTTGTCTATATTTGTCTATAGAGAACGTTGTAAGTTAGAGGGGTTGTGGACATGGTTGTTTGGATGTCTGGATTTGGTGGTGAGACGTAATGCGATTCGCTCTGCGACCTCAAGAGTTCGTCTACATGAATTATTGTTTAGTATTACACAGGATTATTACAAGTCCATAATCAAGAATGGGCGTCAGATAGATTTCAGACTCTTTGTAGAAATGCGCTGGTTGCCGTACCTTAAGGCTTTTAAGTGTTTGCAGCGTTTAATTATCTGGGACTTAGGTAATTTGGCGTTGATAATGAATTTGTGTTTACAGTCAATAGTTAGTCCAAGAAATTTAACGCCGTTGGAGGGCAGTACGTCGGTGGAGCCTGTGTGGATGCGAGGTGAGTTTGAGGAAATTTTGTGGTTCGGGATGAGGAGTTGGCATTTAGAAGGATTTGGAAATCATTGCAGTGTCGTCAGCGTATTGTAGTATGGAGGATGAAAATTCAATGTGGGATTTGTCTAATTGGTTGTAGTTGTAAGTGCCATGACAGTATATATTCTATAGGAGAGGGGAAAGTGGAGATCCTTGAGGGAGACCTTGCAGTGGGGAAAATGCGGGAGATAAGATGGGATATTTTTAATGTCCAAGAAGAGGGCTGCGGATTTCTTATTTTGGAGGTATGACGATTGGATTTTGTTGGTTAGGATGAACAGAGGATGGATAGTGGAATGGAAGGGGTTGAATATTTGGGGATGTGGTCTGCAACGGAATTCCATAATCGGTTTTTAAGGATATGTTCGAAGATTTTGCTAAGGACAGGGAGGAGATCGGACGGTAACTGCAGGGGATGGATTTATTTTGGCCTGGTTTAGGGATTACCTGACAATGGAGGACATTTTCCAGCAGCTTGGAAAGGATCATTTCAAGAGGCAAAGCCGAAAATTTTTGCTATAAAAGAGTGGATGTCTTCGGAGAGGAGTCTGATGAGGCATTTGGTGACTAAATCGGGTCCAGAAATTTTTACCATGGAAAAGGGCAGAAAGAAATTCTTCCAGGGAAATTTCATCGGAGGATGTTATCGGAGGAGGTTTTCTTGAAAAAGCCCGTTAATCAGTTACTTATTCTGTCAAAGTTATGTTTGTCAAAGTCAGGGGAGTCAGAAGGTGTAAATGATTTTTTGAAGTGTTCTGCGAAAAGTAGAGCCTTGTCTGTCACTGGAGTAGGATTGTTTGTTAAATGGCAGGTCTGGAATTTGTGAAGTCGGTTTATATTTCGAAAACTATTTAATCTTGGTCCAGTATTAGGTTTTTCCCTGGTCTTTTGCTATTTCCTGGCAAACAGTGAGCCATCTATGTGAGCGGAGCTGTCCAATGAGTTGATGGATGTCTTTGTTTTGTCTGCTAATTTCGGTTTTGATGCCGGGATTTTCTGTCTGTAGTCTGTAGTCTCTGTATAATTGTCTTTTACATTTGATGAGTTTTAGGATGAAGGCGGGAAGTTGTTGGCGGTAGAATTTGGATGACAATGGAGGCGAGTGTTTTATTATCGAGTCCGTTAAAGTTTTTTGAAATTCGGTAATGATGTCAAAGTTCAAATCGTCGAAGTTTATAGAGGAAATATAGTTTTGAATATCAAGGTTAACATTGGGAAACAGGATTTTCTTTAGGATGGGTACAGAAACAGGGATTTGAGGGGGTGGAGCATAGTCAAGGAGGATTGAAAAGGATATAGCTAGGTGGTCGGATCCCAGGTCAGTCGTTGTTTAATGCCATGAGTAAAGTAGAATTGGTTTGCCTGTGGGTAAAATATCAAGAAAGAATTGAGTATGCTGAGTTTTGATTTGTTGCAGTCCCCGATGAGGAGCGAATATTCATACAATGATGCCATTGTCAAGACATTCTGCTCAACAACGGAGTGGGGATGGATATAGACTAGGAAAATATGTAATTTGTTATTAAGAAAGAGAATGGTGAAATGGATGCAGTCGTTGAGTGGGTTATTTAAGGAACGATTGGCTTTGCCGGAATGGAATTTGGTTTATTTTGTTTATCTTTTTTTAATTATTGTTTATCTTTTCCAGTTTTTGTATGTTGTATGGTGTTTTGTCTCGTCTTAGTCTCAACAAACAAGTGACCATCTGTATTATTCATTTCCGCAAAGTTTTCAATCAACGAACGTTTGCTGACGTAGCTATTGATGTTAGCGTAGATAAATCGCATTTTAGGCATTGATATTGAAGATAGATTGTGAGAGGTCTACAGTGGGCAGTGTTAGAGTTTCGGAAGAAGGGCGAGGGAGGTGACACATAAGGATGTACATTGGGTTACCAGAAAAGAAAACATGGGTATCGATTAGGAAGTCAGAGGAAGTTTTTTGAGTATGTAAGTATGGATGATGTAGTCGTGTGTGGTGATGGGTGAGTGTATGCGTGAGTTGTGAATGATTTCAGGGGGAAGGTCTGCAGATATTTTGTTCGAGCTTCTAATGGTAACATTAGGAATTCCCTCGATGGGCGCAGTTGCTCGGTTCGGACACTTATGTGACCAGGCTTGGTAGTCGGTCCGACCAGGTGCATTTGATACGGAGAATGGTGGTGCATTTATTTGTGTCATGTGAACCACCACATTTCCGACATTTGACGGGGGTGTGGAAATGTTCGGTTGCGTGTTCAAAAGACTGGCATTTGTTGCAAGTTCGGGGAATAGACGGGGGTGGTGTGTTTGGGGAAATCGGATACAGCCGATTCATGAAAACCAGGACGCCAGAAGAAATCATGACCTCGAACGTATTTATATATCCGAGGTTATAATTCTTATGAGCCTGGTGGGATTGTTTGTTGCCTTAGATATAATACGCTTGCAGTATCTGAAGTTGTATTTTAAATTTCTCAGCTGGATAGCTAATGATTCATCACTGATTTCATACTCAACGTGTTCAATAACTACAGAGTAAGGAGTTTGTTAGTATCTAGAGATTTGCTTGAGGAGAGAGTTTGAAACGCGGTGTTGGCCTGTGGAGGTTTTGATTAAAAGATCTTGATCTTTGGGACGAACTGTTTGCCAGGTGGTAGAAAGTTAGATGCGTGCGGTAGAAAGATTTGTGGGGGATAATGAGTAAGTGAAGTTGTATTGTTTGAATGGTTTACGAGTGGTTAGTGACGTTGAAGGTTAGGATGGAGGCGCTGGATTACCAGAAACGTGTGGTATTGGAGTGGAGTGTTGATCGGCTGTGGTGAATGATGTGGTGGCTGAGGTAGAAGTTAGTTGTTGAGGCTGTTTGGTAGATGCTAATTGAGTGAGGTTTTTGTTGATGAGTAGTACGACTTTTTTGGGCCGTCCTCTTTTTCTTTCCATTATTCGTCCTCATCGGACACAATTGAGGTCTCGTCCGTGAGCATTTAGGCCAACGGAGAATGGGTGTAAATCATGGGCGTATCCAGGGGGGGGTGGGTGGTTTTGGGGGTTCAAACTCCCTCCGAAATATGCAAAATATATACATAAATGTTATATTTAAATAAAGAGACGAGTAGAGACGGCTCTCTTCAAGAGAGCATGGTAGATGTGAAGTTTAGGAACCATTGTGTGTCAGTTTTAGAAATTAAATTGGTGCATTTCTTTTACTGTATTTTCTTATTCATATTTTTAATTATTATTCTTGTGAACAAATTTAAAATTGTAAACACATTTGTTTGTGCATAATACTTGCAATTTGTAAAAAAATGTTCAATGCAGTTCATGCTAAGAGAAATTGCTTAGAACATTTCTTTTAATTTGGCGGCGAAATATTCACTTATGTGCTTTTCTCAATAGAATTTGATTGCGTTTTTTGTAAAGGTTTTGTATAGATTTTTAGTGAAAAACAAAATGTGTTTTGTGTGTAAAAAATGAGTTCCGTAATGCCTATGCTAGTGTAGGTATTAATACCCGCCCAACCACCTGAAGATGACATAATAACAGGGAATTTTTCTGTCTTTTAAATTACGTTCTTTTCAAATAGGGAAACATGAATAAAAAACATAAATATAGTTAATAACAGGGATGATTTCGTAGCGAAAGTCAAAGTGTAATTATTTTGATACATCAGTAGAGGAGATAGTGACTGACCTTTTTTTCGAGGGTCGATACTTCATCGCTTCCTCTCACAAATCGTTCAAATTTGAAGCTGTTGGACCGATAGAGTTCATTGTCACATTTCTTACTACAGAACCGTTTCGTCAAAGCTCTAGATTTGCACGATTTGCAATCCCTAACTGAATCCCAATCAATATTAAACAAACCGCGTGTTTTTTTGGATGTCTGGTTATGAGACGCTCGCCGTCGCGATTTACTACGTCGACGTCTGCGACTCTTCGTAGCATCCTCATTGTCTCCTGGAGCAGTTACCTCAGGAGCAGTCCTTTTCGATAAACCAACACGTTTCAGGACCTTCTCCATGTCACCCTGACGCGGTGCGTGGTTGCACCTTCACTGCTCTCTCAGAATACAGTCGCCGAACGAACACGCGCACTCAGCTGCCGGGTTGTCTACCCCAACTCTCTATCACACTTCCACATGGAGAGATAACAATCTACAAACAAACCATACATGACTTCATTTCACCCCAAAAAAAAAATTACAAAACTATTAAAAAAAACATCATTTTTTAACAATAATTAAAAAAAAAACGTCAAAAAACGTGGAATAAAATAAAATTGTAAAAAAAAATTAGTCTTCAAATAACTTTATTTTGTCCTTTTTGTTTGTACACTCTTCTTAGTTATAATTTACATAGAAGAAAATAAAACCAAGAAAAATAACAGCAAATAGATCTTTTTTAACTTAGTTTATATAGGTATAAATAGAGGGTTAAATTTTATGTTTAGAATGTACTTGGGTAATAGTTTTGCAACATTATTTTATTTTTATTCAAAAAGGATAAAAAAATGTTTAATTAAAAAAAAAATCATAGAAAAAAATATATATTTTAGACCTGATATAAAACATTTTAAGAGAGCCAGTGTATATCATAAAAACAATTGGTTTCTTTTTATTTCACTAAAAAAAAAGGTATAATAATCTTCGAATTAAAAATCCGTGAAAAAAATAATAATTTATGTATATACATATTATATAAATTATTATATTGTATTAAAACTATAAACTGGTATAGCTCATTTCGAAATATGTATATTAAAATATTAAAAACATGCATTTTTTTGTTTTTTCATTCTGGAAAAAAATAGTGCCTACAAACTCAAGATATTTTTCCAGGTGTACGTATAAGGTTTTTCTAAAATAATCTTCACTAAAATAATTTATATAATTTTACATATAATAATAGTTTATAAAAATAATGATGGATGAAACAACGGAGGATGTCGAATACTAAACGATTTGTTTTCATTTAGTTCACTCTAACGTAAAAAAATAAATTAAGAAGTTTTTTATTTAAAAAAAAAGTAAAAGGATAGAAACTTCAAAATTTAGGTTTTTAGTTTAATATAAAAAAAAAATGTTTAAAGATTTACATACAAAAATTATTTCCAGTAAAAAAAATAATAATTATAAGAGAAAAATGAAAAAATTATTTACATATTTATTAAATTACAATGGACAACCATTGAAAATGATGATGAAAAAAAAATTATATCTATTCATGATTATAATTTCATGATTATAATATATTATTTTCTAATCTTGCACAAGACGCCTCATTTTCGCAAAAATTTCGTCTTGCACATCAGACAATACGGCAAATTTTGATGAAAATACTGAAAGTCATTATATCACAGGCAGAGGAAAACGTAAACAATTTTGGCGGAAACAGGGACAGTAACGCAGTGTTGACTGTTATCAGATCTACAGTATTGTGTCCATGACAGTCCACCACAAACCACCAACCCCTACCCGACATGTCTAGTTCTTACATTATTTTTTTATTATTTATACTTATGTACACTGGATCAGATCTCTACCATGACAGATATTTTAGTTAAATAGAAACATTCTTTCTGATATGTAAACGTAATAAATTACATAGAAACAAAGAATAAATTATGTTATATATTTAGAGAAAAAAAATAGCTACTATAAGTACAATATTCGTTCGTAAGTAGGACTAGCTTTTTAAGAAATATTAAGCTTGTCAGAAATAAAATATATTATCAAAGTAATAACAAAACTTGGTTTTCACAAGTTATGGTGCATGCTCCTACCATTATTTATACACAGAGATTGCATTTATGGACAAACAAAATATTGTCAATAAATTGAATATATATATATATATATATATATATATATATATATATATATATATATATTTTAATATGCAAAACATGACGAATACGTGCATGGAGCACACAAAAATACTGCTTTCGAATGCATTTCCCAGTATCAAATAATAAAAACAAACTAAATACGATTTATAATTTATAGTTCAACAGTGTAAAAAGAAAATTTAAAAAAAGAAATTTTACTGTAAACTGAAAAATATCTGTCAAATCGTTGATCTGTCTTATATCTTTCATATAACACAAGTAACTACTTACAACTAGATCTGTACAGTAATCTACAGGGATACAAAAAGTTTTTTCTTTAAAATTATTACAACTGTTCTTTTACAGTATATACAGTTCGCTTAATCTTCCAATTAAACACATCGAAAAGAACAACTAACGGCAGTAGGAACATGAAACAGGGGGGGGGGGGCTGTTTGTTAGTATTGAGGGTAACCCCAAAGTGAGGCCCAGTCCTAGCTTCTCTTCGCCGCTATTTCCATCCCACCCAACATATATTTTAACTGAGGCATAAATTCTATAACGTTACGCACTTGAACAAGAGGACATGTATCTGATAAACTTTGACACTTCCCGTTTTCTACCAAAACATGCATTTGTGACCTAAAACATAAAAATACATCCACATTACTTTTCTCATCCACAAAAATCATTTATAATATTAATATCTTGCCACATTACATTAATATTGGATGTTTTGAATAAACGAAATTTATCATATATAATTATTTATGTTTCTCGTTAAAGGAAACGACCTTATCTATCTATATCAAGTGTAAACAGTTTCGCATTTTGTTTCGCATTCGATTTTTGTTGCCAATTCATTCATTCATTCCTATGGTGCTACAGTCCTAGTGGACTTGGACCTCCTCCCCTGCCTACACTTATGCTTGGTATCTACATCTTAGAAGTAAGTGAAGAAAGCCCTTACAGTTTTTAAAGTGGGTGGCGAGCCACTATTTTTGGGGAGGTTTCTTGGCAGGTTACTGTGATGGCCTTGCCAGAGGCATGCACAGGGAGACGGTGACTTATTTCCATATTCGTGTCCCCACGATTTGAACCTGGAACTTATAGGAGTCCAATTTTTAAATAAACGAATAGCAAATTTTTGTAACCAATTATTTAATATTTTGTTTGACCCTTCAAACACTGCGGCCTATTATATTTTGCACGCATTTTTCACTTTATAAGCCCAGAAATCGAGGTGTTAATAAATTACACAGTTGTCTTCTGATACAAATTCGGTCGATACTCGCTACCGGGAGCGAACTCGGGACCTCCAGACTTGTTAGTTAACGCTCTAACTCTGTAGACTGCGGCCTCGCAACAATTGTTTAATTTAGTATTAAACATTAAATTTGCAAAATATTGCTAATCATGAAATATAAAAATATATATAATAAAGTTATTTCAACTTTTTTTAGAAAAAACATTACAGTATAATTTGATAATCCGACATATGGAACCAGATAACCGCCGGATTATCAAAACATTTCGGATTATCTGGATTAAAACAAAACAATAACAATTTTACATATTTTATGTATAATTGTATTTCAGAAAGAATTAAATATGTATCTATATAGGTAAATGTGTACATACTAAAAATATGTTCAAACTTAGAACAGATATTAAGACAATGGTAGAGTGGAGTTAGCCTGGTCAGAATCGTCAATCAAGTTTTCAACTAAAGGCAGGGTGCGTTGGCCAGACCTTGTTCCAAGAATATCCGGCGCGGGGCAGCGTTAAGAAAAGACACGTGTTTCCCCAGAGCGCCGGATTACTCAACGTGCCAAATTAACCAACCGCCGGATTATCAAGATTATACTATATTAAATTCGGATGAAAGAGATTTAAAAATTGGCTTTTAGAAAATGTAAAATTGAAAAAAATCCAAATTTCACAACATTTTATGTAAATTACAATGTAATTCACATACAATTTGGTTGTTAGATAGAAATAAGATCACATTCTGTAGTAAAAAAAATGAAATAATTCATAAAATACAAAGACGTGTATAAAAGTTTTACACTTATAACGAGATTTTAAGCCTTGACTTGTAGATTATAGATTTCGGTGGTGACTTGTTGTAGCCTTGATTTACATAACAATAGACTAAAAGACATTTTAATTTCGAATAAAAAAAGAAATGGAAATCTATGATGGGTGGCCAGAAATTTCACATCAATATTATCCTATTTCAAAAATTGTTTTTAAAATAGAAAAAACAGTTAATAATAAACATTATGTAAAATAAATACTAATCAATTATACAATAAAATTGTTGTGGCAAATATATTCAATTGAAATAAAATCAATTATTCAAAAATGGCCATTTCAAAGGAAAAGTTTTTGCAAAATATTTACATGTCACCATATAAATTCAAATCAGAAATTAATTTTCAAAATAATTAAATCCAATTAATCTGTGCTAATAAAACAAAAACCCGAAAAATAATAATTTTTTAATCCGATTCCAAGAATGCATCTCATTAGAGAACCCTTGGGACCATCGGATTCCGGGAACTAAAAGAACCAGGTATTGAAAACCATCCCAAACTTTCATATCAAACGAAGCAGTTGAGTGTGTAGAACCGTGCGCGCAACAGTTAGTGGAAATACGTGAAACCTTGATTGTGTATTAAACGGTGAAAAAAATTTCGAATTTAATTTTGCAAAATAGCTGAGGCACAGAAAGTTATGTAGAATTTAAATACATCATTGGCTGTATTGTGTAGCAAGTATTTAAGAATAATTCATAGCAAAAACTACAACGGTTTGAACTCGAAGATTCAAGTTTATGGAAAGATACAGAAAATGAGGGCAAATGAGTGCTCTAAATTTGCTCAGGTTTGCTTTATTAGACATTTATTGTTTGAGAAAATCAAGAATTGGTTGCTACTAGCTGCTACTTTGTCTTCAGTATAATTTTTATCAAATCATTTATGAAATTTCATAAATTCTCACATTTATATTTTTTAATGCACCGACTAAATAACCTATAAATTTTATTTTTCTCGGACCTCAAAAAAGGAAGTTGTTCTCAGTTCGGTTGTATGTTTTTTTGTTACCTCGTTATTTATGAACAGATTTCGAAAATTCTTTTTTTGTTTGGGATGGTATACTCACGATGGATCCCATTTAAATTTGAAGAAAAAAAGTACCACCCCTAAGGGTGAAAATAGGGGATGAAATTTTTTTGGGCACGAATTTTTTTTAGTGCAGTTTTTGTTTTTGAAACAATTTCTTTGAAGTCGGTTTTTTATTTTAATATATTATCTTTATTTCAGATTCAAGTGACAAAGGTATTATCTCGAGGGGGGATATTTTTTACTTATTGAAAGGTCGTTTTGGTAACAAAATAAGTGAAATATATATTACCGTGGACAGATAATTGAATAAGAAAAGGAAATACAATTTTGAGTCGTCTGAAAAAAACAAAACTATTTTACGCATAAATGTGAGAGAAATGCACGTGAAGTGGCAGAAAATTTCTCGCATAGAAGACAAATTCCTATGTTCTAAATAATAATTCCTAAATAAATTTAAGGACTGGCTAGACTGGAAGGACTGGAAGTTCATCATCTCCACTGACGAATCGCTATCGGAACCTTTTCAGCAATCGACCTCTTAGAAGATGTTTTTAAAAGGCTTTTAGAAGCATCGGATCCACGGATCTCAACTTTACGAAAAACACCCACGAGAAAATGGAAATCATTATCACCAGAAGCAATACAATTATTGGTGCCACCTTCAATTGTAGAAGTCACATGCGATAGTTTGAGAAAGTAGTGAAACTGAAAGTGACTATGATGGATTATATCCTAAAATATATTTTATATCCTGAAACCCGTTGCTATCAAATTATCAAGATATAAAAACATTTTCTTGGGAAAATGTTCGCCATATTGGATCCGTCATTTTGTTTTTGGAAAAATAAAACTTAGATTCGTAATCAGTGCACCAAAAATCTCGTTCCTGTCAAATTTTCGCAATATGGAAACATTTTCTAAGAAAAATATTCGCCATATTGGATCCGCCATTTTGTTTTTGGAAAAATAAAACAGATTCGTAATCAGTGCCATAAAAATCTCTTTCCTGTAAAATTTTCGCAATATGGAAAAATTTTGCCAAGGAAAATGTTCCCCATATTTGACCCGCCATTTTGTTTTTGGAAAAATGGTACTTAAATTCGTAATCAGCGACCCAAAAAACCCTTCCATAGCAAATTTGGTATGGATAGAATGAAACCTTCTATTTATGGCCAGTTTTTTGGGATTTTATCCCACTGTGCGTCGTCTCCAAGAATAACCATGAACGGTAAAACATAGTCTTCTAGAATCTCTGTCAGATACCTATTTACAGTCTGTCCCTTTCTCGATAAATACTAACTCTGTGCGATTGTAACAAGATATGCCTCCCCATGCCATAACTGATCCTCCACTAAATGAAAGTCGCTCGACAATACACGCTTGAGCATATTTCTCGCCTTGTCGTCGCCATATTCTTACACGTCCATCTGAGCACGTAAGACAGAATCGCGATTCATCGTAAAACAATACGCGTCTCCAATCCGCTATTGTCCAAGCCAAGTGTTCTCGCGCAAAATTCAACCTCACAATCCGGTGTTTACGGGAAAGCGGCGGTCCAGCTCTAGTTCGAGAAGATAATCCAGCAGCATGAAGTCCCCACCTAACTGTCCACTCTCTTATTTCGAAGGGAAACTGCAGTGACCGTTCGGTTTCTCAAAGCACTAGATACGAGAAAGCGGTCATCTATAGCTGTTGTAGTCTTGCCTCGCCCTGAACCAGATCTTCGAGTGAGCAGACCAGCCTCTTCATACCGCGGCCGTCTGCTAAAGCCGCCACAATTCGTGCCGCAATAATATGATTTATACTCATTGCAAAACACGAACAATGACAATAATACACAACCAATTTGCAACAGACACCACAGAAACAAAAACCGTGCTGTTCTTAAACTTTCTTTTGTTTCAACAAAAGCATATCAAAACAAACTTGTTCATTTTCATTACTTAGCAAATCAAATTAAAATTATACTTTCAATAAACTTTGAACAACAAAAACTTTTTTTTATTCAAGCAGTTAGCAAACTGTTAAAAAAACACGTAAAAAACTAAAAAATCCTAAAATAACTTCAAATTACGGAGTGGCTCTAGTTTTATGCTCGGAAGTGTATTATGCATATGCTCTTATAAGTAATAAAAAACGGCAAGAATAAATATACATAAATAAACTTTGTTAAGCTAAGCTTCGGTAACTACAAACTAATTTCGCTGCTGAGCTTTATATCGTAAATATAGAATTAAATCTAATTGTACCTAATCCCATCGAACTGAAACCCAAAGCAACAGAAATAAAAAACATTTTATTAGATGAGAACCTAAAGATGGAAACTAGAGAGATTAACCCTAGAAGCCCAATCACATTTTACTGGCCATAAAGCCCACTGCGTTTGAGTATGTAAAAATGACATAGAATGGGCTTCTAGGGTTAAATCCAATACAGCTTAGTAGTAATCCTGTTGGAATCAGGTAAATTTAACTTTTTTTATTTAAAAAGTTTTATCCAAAACTCATAAACGATTATTTCAGTTAATATTTGAATTTTACAGAATATTTTGTTATAAATACCCTTAGGAATACGGAGAAGACATATGGTAAACATTGTGATAAATAATCTGGATTTCTATTTGTCCCTAAAACAGGACCGTTTCTATCGGGATGCAAAAGCTGTCCCCACAGTGATGAATTATATTTATGCAATAAAAAGACCATTGGTCGAACTATGGAAAAAGCTGTTTAAATACAATTTTCGACAATCAATATATGTCGACCTTGGGAGTTTTAACCTAATAACTGAGATAGTTGACATTTGAAATACACATAATTCCTCCTAATTCCTATATATATATAAATTGTCGAAAATTGTATTTAAACAGCTTTTTCCATAGTTCGACCAAGGGTCTTTTTATTGCATAAAGTTAATTCATCTAACTATAATAAATTCTATAAAGTTAATTCATATATATATATATATATATATATATATATACATATACATATATATACATATATATACATATACATATAAATACATATATATATATATATACATATATATATATATATACATATATATATACATACATATATATATATATACATACATATATATATATATACATACATATATATATATATACATACATATATATATATATACATACATATATATATATATACATACATATATATATATATACATACATATATATATATATACATACATATATATATATATATATATACATACATATATATATATATACATACATATATATATATATACATACATATATATATATATATATACATACATATATATATATATATATATATATATATATATACATATATATATATATACATACATATATATATATATACATACATATATATATATATACATACATATATATATATACATATATATATATACATACATATATATATATATATACATACATATATATATATATACATACATATATATATATATACATACATACATATATATATACATACATATATATATATATATACATACATATATATATATATACATACATATATATATATATACATACATATATATATACATACATATATATATATATATATACATACATATATATATATATATATACATACATATATATATATATATACATACATATATATATATATATACATACATATATATATATATATATATATACATACATATATATATATATATACATACATATATATATATATATATATATATACATACATATATATATATATATACATACATATATATATATATATACATATTCATATATATATATATATACATATTCATATATATATACATACATATACATACATATACATATTATAAATAAATGTTTTGTTACTTACGTGTTGCCTCTATATATGTCAATCCCTAATACTTGCAAAACTTGTTGACAAGACTGGACGGGGACACTATTGAAGAAATTATTTACTAAATCTTGAATAGTTACTAATAGATCTGTATAAACGTAAGGCTTCATGTTCACTGATGTCACCATCTTGCCTTCAATTATAGCTTTCTGCATCTTATAAGGAATGTGTGAACCACTAGTCGGTGTATCATGAATTTGTATTAATTTTCTTTGTACATTATTCAGTCTACCATTGGTCCGATCATCTTGTGTTGATGATGCTTGAGACCTTGCTGGCTGCTGATGAGCTGGCTGTTGATTTATTATTTGATGGTTATTAGCATTAGCACTAAAACAAAGAAACACTAGAATTACATATAGGAAGACTTTATATTTCAGAAATACTAGTTCAAAAACTTTATTAATAAAATATAATCTATACTCGTACCGGCGAGAGAATGCATCTCCTCTCGACGAGTTTAGCATAGTTCTGCGCATATTCCCACTTTATTTCGAGTGCGCGGTGTTTAGTTGTCCGTATTTGAAAAGCTGACGCATATTTCTTAACTCAAACTAATTTGCGCGTACCTCGGCGCGTCCGTGCCCCTCATACCTCGGCGTAGTACAGCATTCTTTCGCCGGTTCGAGTATTCTTTTTTTTTATTATTTCATTTATTTTTTTATTTCCACAAATTTACTTCTTGTACCAAATTAAAATATATGTTAGAAAATGGAAATATATGTATAATAAGTTGGATATTTTCAAGAAATTTGATTAATTTTCCAGATTTCTGAAACACTTTTTGTGAACTAGTTTTAAAAAAATGTACGATTAAAAAACTATAACGAATTTAATCAATAAAGATTGTGAAAACTATAAGGATAGTGGAAGATTGAGGAATCTCTGGGAAGCGAATCACTCACTCAACTAAACTGAAAAGATCAAACTTAAATTTTACATGGTCAAATATATTGAGCACCTACAAAACGGTTTTTCAAACAATAACTAAATTTTGTTCATCTATTCAAATATTAAACAGACAAATCCAATTAAACAAATCAAACTTTAAAATCACAGTTTCACAAAGATTTTTCTATAACTGTCCTCAGTACCACAGTGAGGAAATATTACAAGCAACTTGATGATGTCAACAGATGTTGCTGGAAGAAGCTGGTGAGTGGATATCATAACCTGTTAGAATACGCCACATAGTGGGTCTGAACTGGGATTATCAGAAGTAAATATAACTTGTTTGCAAAACTTGATAGTATATTACGTCATTATTCATCCAACTTAGCAAGTAAGATCAGCAATGTAACTGTATTAGAATATACTATGAATTTAATGAGTTATATTTATCTCTTGCAATACTTGTTCAGATCCACTCCTTCGCTTCTTCCAACAATATTTTTACTTGAAATTTTGTATCAAATAAACTAATTCCTTCTTGATCAAATGAACTACAACATTCTATAGTAAATGAACTGGTTTCCATCAAACACTCAAAAGTATTTTCTATGCATTGTGCTGTTTTTCAAACGTTTTTCATTAATGTATAACATTGTCCCTGTAAATATTTTTTTTAAAGAAAATTAACTTGTTCTATTTATAATACCTGAGGTCTACAACTTCAGCTGCTGCGGCATTTGAATAGTGATTTTGAGTATTGAAACCACCATTTAAATGCCGGACAGGGATCAATGGTGGAGGATATTTATGCATTGTTTGTTGCTGTCGGTTATAATTGTCACCCATCATCATATAATTCGCAGCAGTGGTTTGGGCACTTGTATAAGCTGTCCCTGGCCTAAAATTTTGAAAAACAAATAATTATTTAGAGTTAAATATTCGTAATTAAATATTTAAAGGTAATTAAAGAAGAGAAAATACATACTTGACAAATACAGATTAAGGATTTATTGATTCAAAGGAAGTGAAAAATTAAATTAAAAAAAAAAACAAAATTTACAGTAGACTTCAGTTTTATTTTGTGTAAAAGATTTTGATTTAAATAAGGAAGTTGTTTTTATTCAATCAATTAGAAGATTGGATTAAAAAAAGTGGTAAAATTGAATCCACTTTATTTTAACTCAAATCAAGTCAATATTAACAAGACTTAACCAAAATAGCTTTTTCTCATATTTCCTTTTCACTTTAAGGACATGCAAATATTTTAATTTTACTTAGACTTTACACTACTGTTTTCATAAGTCACATTAAAAAAAACTAAAAAATATTACATACTATTAAATTGCTTCAAAAATGTAATTAAAAAATTAATATATAACAATATATTAACAGCTATAAATAAATAAATATCCATTGATATTATGCTTAGGTAATATTATGTTACTAAAACTGGATATCCATTTGTAATTCTAGTAAGAACAATACAGTAAACAAATAATAAGACTCAATTAAACAAAATATATAAGATAAGAAATTATTTAAACATTTCTATAATATATTATTTTTTCGTTTTTGTATTAAGTTTTTGAAATTTTACTAATTGTTTTTTGTCTGAAAACAGGAGGAAAAATAAATGGCATTAACAGATAAGATAAGGATTTAAGTAATAATTCTTGTAAAACCACAAAACTTTTAGATCATGAAGTTGTAGTTTTAACTTGTAAATCCCTTTGCAAACTTCTTAACCATCACCTACAATAATTTATGTACCAAATGGAAACTAACAACCTGATTTGTCATGGAAAATTACAAATATTATGTAAACAATATTTCTATAAAATGTTGTTTTTTAATATAATATTCGTTATTTCTAGCATTTCTATTAAAAATTATTGAACATTATATTATTTAAATTTACTTAAGTATTAGCTAAAAGATAAAAAATCAGATTTAAAAGAAAATATACAATTAAGTCTACATCATATAAGCCTATATCAATAAGAAATAAATCAAAATTATTTAATATAAACTATAATACAACAATACACAAAAGTTCTAACATATTGTTAATTATGATAATAACCTTATTAGTGGTGTAGGAAATTTGAAAAAAGTATATAATATACATTAGTCAATAATAGTAAAGAAAATATATGGAATTATATGAATTTTATTTTAAGTAACAGATGAAGTTCAGCTTAATCTTAGGTGCAAAGAAATTATTTTTCTTTCTAGCAATAATAATTTACGAATATAAATATGATAATGAATGAATAAATTAGAACAGAGCTAAAAGTTTTGCAAATCATGTTTTGTTTGAAAATATAAGTTGTATTCAATTTAGTACTAGAATATAGGGAAAAGAGATAACAATATAGGGTATACAATAATTAAATAGATCCAACGTTGTTGTGCTGGTTTCTTGCAATTTGACATCACTCTCTGTGTTTTCTCATTTTTTATGTTTAGTTTACCTTTTTTGTCTTTTCCTAATAATCCTAAAAAGATATCAAGAAAAAAAAAATAATATTTCATGGAGAATCTGTTACTGTAAGTTTAAACTAAATATACCTAATTGTTTTTTTTTTTTTTTTCGAATACTTTGAAGTCTACTGTAAATGAATAATAAGGTGTTTTGGTTTAAGAGTAAACAGAAAATAAGACAAATAAAACAGAGTAAAGTAAATATAGCAAATAATAAGTGAATTGATGATTTTATTTAACTCACCAATCATCTTTTGCATATCCAGGATAACTATAGGCAAAACGAATAATTAGTAAAATTGTAAGTGTGAAAGGGATGGATGTCTATTAGCAGTGTATGTAAAAGCCAGGAGAACTAGCGTTGTGATTGTTAATACTAATTAAATGAAAATTAAATTAGTAATAAATTGATACTTACCCTACAGATCTAACTAAAGGTGGTGGTGTAGGAGCTGGCGTCATATTAGTATAATTATATGCTGGTCTGTTTTGCCTAGCACTAGTAGTTATGGATCCATAATTGGTTCGAACAGCAGAACTGGCAGTTCTAGGTTGATAGGGTGTTTGAGGTGTCCCCATTGAGGCAAAGTTTGAATACATAGACTGCACATTGTGTATTTGGTTAATGTTTGCAGCTGCTTTAGCTTGGGTGGCTGGTTTGGGTGATGGTGGTGGATGTGTGTTTATTGGTGGTCCTACAGGTTGCCTTGTCCATTGTCCAACCTGAGTTTGATTTGGGGTTTTGTTTGTAATTAGAAACTGTGTATCCACCATCTTCTGTGGCCAGTAATCTTCGAATGTTGTTCCAGGAGGGAAGTAATTTCTAATATCATTTAAACTAATTACAGAACAAGAGTCATGTGCAAATAGTTCATTCCTAATGCCCTGTACTTTACAACAAAATTTTAGGTAAGAGAGATCCCACCCCTCTAATTTGTTGGCTCTCAATTTCAAATTATCCGTTTCACCTTCAAAATAAAATAATGGAACAAATTTGTCCCCATTATATATAGTATAAGGAACGACAGATTCCTTGTTTATTCTAATGAATCCACATCGGTCAAGGGGATTAGATGTTCCATTCAAAAGTTTCGAGTAGCATGCATCTAAAAAGTTGTAAAACTCAACTGCATCACTTAAACGTACAATAAGGTCTCTGCCTGTAAACTGATCACGACCAAACTGTGAGTCACAATGAATGAAGTTTATTTCATTCAACAAGCGGCCTTCGGCTTCTGTAATGTAATAGCTTCTGATACAAGTGCAATTATAAATGTCTGGATGTAAAAAGCTTAGGTACTTATTAAGTACCTTCATTTCAACCATTCTAACAGCACAATATTTATCTTCACCACGAAAAATGTAAGGAATGTGTACCTTTCCTAATGTACTCCAACCAAATTGTCCTTTTTGAGATCTATCATCTAGCACAGTATTGTTTTTTTCTGAATTATAGTTGCTGGATGTATCTTTCCCTTTTCCATTGGTTTTAGTTAAATATCCTAAAATACTATTTTCAGTAACAGGTCTGCTTGTGGCTGTGTTTGAACGACCTGCGGCTGGTTGTTTAGCTTTATGTGCTTCGACCAGCTTTGCAGCCATCTCACTAATTTCGGCTTCATCGTGCCTCTCCTGTTTCACTGAGCTATTCATTTTCACTGGTGATTGTCTTTAAGTAAGTAAACAGTAAATTATTAAACACTAAAGTTATCAGTTTTATAAACCTCAGGCTACATAATAATTAGCTCTGGAATTTCAATACCGTTTAAACCATTGTTTTTATAAACAAACGGCTTAAATCTATGTAAAGCGTCATTGCACAACAGTGGTATACACTTGTTTACTGTGGTCTTAAATTTAGGTTATATTATTTCTCTAGTTAGGTTTTAGCGGCCATCGCAGTAAAAGAAACACTTGTCTTTAACCGTATGTGCTGGCTCACAATATTATATTTTCCAAGAAACTAATCCACTTAAAAGTCCCTTACCGAATTTTTAACAAAAATATTGCACTGCTCAAACATTTATACTAAAAAACAGCGGCTTTTTAATACATTAAAATCTGCCAGTAGGGGTACCGACTACCGATACTTTTCAATACTCCTTCCTAGCTGGCTGGCTTACACTGCTAGCATTGTACCGCTACTCTCCACCAAGGGTTACCAACAGTTCTAAGGATTTTCATATATTTTAGTTTACAATATGGCCGCCCGTCGCGCAATCGACCAATCCCTTCTCTCCATCTCTTATGACAACATTATATTCATTACGTCACGACACCCTACTAGAGACTACGTACAGCTTTTCCAAGGTTCAATATTTAACTTCCCGCGCTTTCAAGGATTTTATAACACTTGTTTTTCCGAAATCTCTTTTAAAAAAATAATCTTCAAATTTCACTCTTCTCCATAACCTACGCAAAAAACACCAAACCGAAAAATACTTTAGACAAAAACGAAAACGTGTCTAGTTAACAACTCAATCATCAAACGCATGCGTCAAGTCTAACTCTGCTACCCTCCGCACCCTTCAAAAAAAAATGAAAAAGCTGACTTCCGGTTTTTTGCAACGCTTTTACTAGCAGTGACCTCCAATCCATACGATCGGCCCCCTCCATATAAGATACAATTTCTTGTATTGAGCGAATAGATCCCTCCTTTAAATTTCAGAGCTAGTACGCCTCTGGTAACAATTCAAATTAGGAACAAAATTTCCCAATATAAACATCCCAAACTATCTTATAAACCACATCCCAAACCAATCTATTTATAAATCTCCACCAACAAACTCATCCAAAAAGAATGAAACGACTCATAAAAACCTAAACATCAATGTCATTCAAAAGGGGATACATTTTTAAAATCAATTCCTCTTGAATAGTTACATAATACCCGTAAACCTGAACGCAAAGAAAAATTGAATAGTTGCGTAATATTTACAATAGGTTTCGTTATCTTGGATGGGTTTGCGCGCGCGCGACCACACCCACAAAAAAAAGTCCTGCGCAGTCTCAATCCTTTCAATTTGGGGTACCCCTCTAAACCGCTATTGCAAATATGCTATATAGCGATAGTGATAACATTCTATTGTAGAAAACTTACTTTATGACTCATGTATGTCAATGCACATGCGCAAGTCAACAGAGAAGAAGACGCATGCGTTAATGCTAATCAGTACTAATTACTACAATTATGCAACTGATAAACGCACGCCTATGATTTTACTTCATTTCTTTTTATCTAATTGCTAACTCTGACAAACATTATAGTTTTTTTCGCGTGGAATAAGGGCAGTATTAGGAAAAATAGGACGTTTATCTATAAATAGACTTTTCACATTAAACAAATAATCTTGTATACAATTAACTGAAAATTTAGATTATCACATTTACATTAACGTTGCAAACGATTTATAACTAACTTTATTTTAATTTTCCTTTTTTATCATTAAAAAAAACATTAGCATTTAAGGTATATCATAACATTTTTAATATTAATAATAATAACAACTATATTTTCCATTGAAATAGAAAACAGGATTTTAATTTCTTCTTGAAAATATTTTATATCGAGTATTTAAAAATAAATATTTTTGTAATAAGATCTATTTTTACGATATTCCCAAAACGGTGTTTCCCATTTTTTTGAATATACTAATAGTATTTTAAGAAAAGTGTTTAAAAATAGACACAGATTTTGGGGAAAACATCTAAAAATAAAGGCATTTTTTCTTCTCGAATTTATCGATTTTACTTCGCCATGCAAAAATGTTGTTTTTCTAATGTTACATTCTTTTTGCATTAAAATACTACCCATATTTGGGAAGTTGTTAAATTATGTTATTATAACAGTTTTAAATAATTTGTTTGCAATAAAACTTAATTTTCCGAAATTCGTATTAATTTTCTTAAGACGAAATTTTCTAAAAATATCAATAATCTTAATTTTAGAATTTTTTGATAAAATCTAGGTCATACACATTTTTCTCCATGACAAGTGGTAATTTGCCCATCATTATAACGATTACTAGGAAATGTAAATAATTAGGACATATGCCTAACACTAACACCGATAAATCAATAAATACAACATTTATTGTACATTATAAATTTTCGCATGTTTCTTATTAAGCATTATATATATATATATATATATATATATATATATATATATATATATATATAATTCAATATAAATTTAATATATTTGACAGCAAAAAATTGTATCTATTACCAATCATTAAACATTCTTAATGAAAATAAATAAAGCAACATCTTAGCTTAAAGTTTTTTTATATATTTATTGCCGTATAAATTACTGTATCAATAATAGTTTTACTTATTCCATTATAAATAGGTTATTCAAAATTTAAGATTTTTTATTATTAACCATTATCATTTTTCCGATGTACTTCCTAAATGATTTTAAATCTCAATTTTTTTTTCTATGAAAGATGTGGAAACAATTTTAATAGAATATACTGCAGACATATAAATTTTCCTTTTTACCGTATCAATATCAATTTTGTTACTTGCCGTATAAAAAAATAAAGCATGCAAGCACCCTTTATTACTAGACAATATGATTTTCTTGCTTTATTTTGTTCTTATACTGAGGCAATACAAATCAATATATATTTTTTAAGAATAACCCAATATGTCGATTCTAAGCAAAAAATAAATATTATTTGAAAAAATATTCTACACAGACTTTTTTTATAGAAAATTACTGCAAATAGACATAAATGTTTAAAAAACGCTTTTTTGTAAACAAATCCGTTTTTTATTGTAAATTTAAGCAGATTTAACCCTGACACAATGATTAGTGCTCGATTGGTGTTGCCTCTTTTTACGCGCCTGCGCTACAAGTTTGTTTATCCAAATTAGGTTTAATATAATTAATTAACCATATATTAATTCAATAAAAGTAATAATTAAAAAAACATCTTTATTTTTAGCCATCTTATTAAATAAAACAAACATAATGTATTTCCCGGTCTAAATCATTGCAATAATAAGTTGTAACTGTAATTTTGAGATGTTTTGAAGGTGTATGTAATGCCTACAAGGGGTTTGTAAGATCTAGGCAAAGTCTAGGAAAAGTTAACGAAATATTATTAATTTGGTTTTCATTAATTTTGGATTAGAATCCGAGGGGCGTCGTTGGCAGCAATGTTCAATCAGATTTACAAACAATAGGAAAACGGAAAAAATGCATTTTTGCAACATGGAAAAGGCTGTTGACCGCCTTTTCCTTAATTATACCTTGGGTTCTTTCTTTATACTATACATGGATTTTAATAACCATTTTTTATAATTACAATATTGTTTTAATAAAAATAAACTACAAATTTCTTAAAATTGCTTAAAACAAAAACAATTTTTCTAATAATTCAGCTATCAACCATTAATCAAAATTTTACTTATAAATAAATATTTGTATTTTTTTTATTATAAATAATTATAAAACACATACATATATAAACAAATATAAAAAAACACCTTCACGGACTAAATAAAAAAAAGGCTATTGACCTTGTAATAATTAACTAACAACTGTGCTACCACCATTATTTTTTGTTTGTGACACGTTTTTTTCACTCGACAACGTGTAACAATATTTATTAATAACGCTGTTACGAATTAGAACACCTTTTGTTGTCGTTGCGTAATAACGGTCCATTAATGCGATTAACATAAATATGTTTTTGTTGTTTGTTGTTATGCAACTGCAGCGCTCCTTTTTCTTTTCCCGAAACTTTGTTATAAAATCAATACGAGTTATTTCAATGTGATTTATGGTCCACCCTGAATTTAAAAAATATTATTGAGCCAAATTTGAAATACTTGATTAATTATTAATCAGTTCTTATTGCTATTGTTGTTCTTAAGGATTTTTAAATAAGTCAGGATAATGTTTAACAATGCGATAAAATTTAAGATTGAAATAAAAGATTGTTGACGTTAAAATATTTGTAAATAAATTAGAACGTGTATGTTAATTTTGACTAAAAATAATAAACACAATAAAAGTTTGTTTGTTGTAACAGAACTGAAATTATTTTCAGCTAGACTGCTTTTTATTAAACAGATCATAATCTTTGTAATGTTTCCACGAAAAAATACATACAATTTTCAGTTTTCGATTTTTTTACGGTATATCTTCCACCGGAAATTTAAAGTTGATATTGATATGAGATTTTATTTCTGTTTTAAAAAAGAGAAAAAGCTAATGTTTTTTAAATTACTAATATTATTTACAAATGTAACTGCAGCTGTACACATAGTTTTGATTAAATAGGATAAGATAATAATCAAATATATACAATTACATAGATAAAATAAATTGGTTATCTTGCCTTATCTTATCGGCATTCACTACCTAAGTTTGTTATATAATTGAATTGTTATATAAGTTATCTAGCATTTATCGTTATCTAAATTAAAAGGACGGGTACAATTCGGCTATGGACAACTCGTCATAAGATAACTCGGCAGAGGCATAATTGTAACCGACAAATAACACAGGCCAACAAAGAAAAAACTTTTTCAATAATTTTAAATAATTACTGTGTAATTTGGTGTACCTACTGATCCCGAGAAACATAAAAGTATCACCCAGAAATTTCTCACATTTCAATATTAAGTTAAAATAAATTTTCGTAAGCAAAATATATTATTCCGTGCTCCATGGTTAACAAAATGGATTTATACAAATTTTTCATGTTTTATATGTGAGTGGGACAGCAGAGCAAGGGTTCAACGTTGGTCTACAAAACAATGGCCCATAAGAAAAACTTTGACACCTGGCAAGAAGAATATTTTGTATAAAACTTTGAGTTAAAAGTTGACTGAAGATTTTTCTACCACCACTACACATTTCGGCTTAATGAAACAATTTGTAAAAGCTTTGCCTAAAGATGTGATTTTTTAAAATATTTGTGTGGAAATTTTCTCAATTATTAGAAGCTAAACCGAAAGAAGAGATTTTCCAACTGTTCGATTCCAATTTCGACGCAACAATGAATGAAAAGGAAAAGTAGGCTTGGATATCTTATAAAGAAGTTGTGACTTTTTGGGTAATGTGGAAACTCCTAACTACAAACTTAACGTAGCTAACAAGCTTAAAAGCTGCAAATTTAAAACTCTTAACCAAGAGTTTTAAATTTACCAACCCCAATCAAATAATCGTCTGCTTAAAGTCCACTTTTTGCACAACCATCTTGACTTCTTTCCTGAAAACTTAGGTGTTGTGAGGTTCGAGCAAGGGGAACGGTTTCATCAGTAGGAACGATACCAAGGACGATGTAATATCAAAATGATGGGTGATTACTATTGGTCACTTCATAGAGAACAACAAAACGCATCATATAGGCGAAAAGGCTATGCAAGAAACTTTACAGAACAAAGGGAGAGTAAATACAGTGAAATAAGCATCTAATATTCACATTTTAGCAATTTAATATTATTGTAAGAGAAAATTGTAACTAAATAATAAAACTATGAATTTTTTATTTATATAGATCAAATTTTCCCTTTTTTTAAATATATAATATCATATTGTGAGAGAATGGTTGGTGGTACAATAAAACTGATATCAAATACGATTTCGGCATCCAAAAAAATACATACGATTTAGATTTGTTTAAAAAATTTTTACAAACATTTTTTCCGTTGGCTTGTGTAATTATTATTAAAATAAATATTGTATAATATTATCCTGATGAACAAATTAAATGCAATATGCAAAAATAGGAAGAAATTTATGAAATAATAATAACAGTTTACCACAAAAATTGGAATAATTTTTTGGTCCACTTTGATTAACACAATGCACTAAATTTTCGAGATATGGACCGGTTTATATAGTTTGACGTGTAGTGTGGTAGCACCGAAAAGTACGATAACCATGGTTGAATCTGATCAGGACCGACCTCTAGGACCGACCAAGATATTCTCTTTCCACCCGGGCCAAAATTCAAAATGAGCTACAATAAATCTGTACCTTTTCTAATAATGAAAAGTTTTAATATAAAATAACACTTTAATTTAATCTCTAATTTAAAATTAAACTATAAGCAGCATAAAAACTATAGCATAAAATAAATATAGCATAAATTATAGCATTTTCTTACATCCTTTAAAATCAGCCAAATTTTGTAAATAGCTTTGTAGAGCTATTTCATTCTTTTATGAAACAAATATTTGTGTAGTGCAAATGTCTAACCTAACAAGTTCCCCAAGTGCTTTCGGACATGTAGAGAGTTAGAGACCAATTGGAATATACATTTAGTTCCGTTTATTGAAACTGCCCACTCACATCGATTGAAGACACTCATTCCAATGAATGATTGTTCAATAAAATTGAGATCGATCCATACTGCTCCTTTGGCAACCCTGTTTACTACGAGACAATCATTCTTCGCTTCTTCTTCTGGTGCCTATCCGCTTCGGATGTTGGCGATCATCATGGAAATTCCGACTTTGTTGCAGCTCTGAAGAGATTTGTTGTTGTTGTGTTGAAACAGGTTCGAAGGTTTTTTAGCCACGATATTCTCCTTCTTCCTGGCCCTCTTCTTCCATGTATTCTTCCTTGTAGTATAAGTTGCAATAGACAGTACCGTTGACTGTTCCTCATTATATGACAAAGGTATTCGTGCTTCCTTGCCTTTATTGTTTGTAAGACCTCTCACTCTTTTCCCATTCTCTCTAGGACCTGCTGGTTGGTGACGTGAGCCGTCCAGGAAATTTTGAGTATGCGGCGGTATAGCCGAATCTCAAATGCCTCGAGTCTCCGTTCGGTAGTCTTCGGTAGTCAGACTCCAGGACTCTACTCCATATATAAGTACTGTAAAGATGTAGCATCTCAGTAGATTGATCTTCGTTTGGCAATTCAGGTGATGCCTGCTTTGAATACCTTTGCCATTTTCAGGAATGCGGATCTAGCTTTTTCTATCCGACATTTGATTTCAATTGAATGGTCCCACTTTTCATTTTCATTTAATGTTGTCCCTAGATATGAGTATTTTTGAACTCTCTCAATCAGTTCGTTGTTAACTCGAAGCTGTCCGACATAATTGTTGTTTTTGGGTACTATCATGTACTTAGTTTGTTTGACATTGAGCGTGAGACCATACCTTTGACTGACTTCTGATATTCTGTTCATCAGCTCTTGCAGGTTTTCTAGGCTGTCTACGCATACTACTGTGTCGAACGCGTATTTCAGATGGTTTATATACTCTCCATTTATTGTAATACCACATCTTATTTCTTCCAACGCTTCCTGAAATATGCGTTCTGAGTATATATTAAACAATGTCGGAGATAGTATAGTTCCCTAGCGGACGCCTCTCTTTATTTCGATGTGGTCCGATCGTTATCCTTGATTGCGTATTGAGGCAGTTTGGTTCCAGTATAGGTTGCTGATTATCTTTATGTCCCTGTGTTCCATGAATTAATTTTAAAAAGAGTTTTAGCAGATGTTTAATTAAACTTTGTGTATATTATATACATTAAAATGTATTTAGCGTTCTGTTACTTTGGGAGAGTAATGAATATTGTTGTCAGCCATGGTTTTGGTATTTTTCCTTTATCATACACCTTGTTAAGCAGTGTTGTTACCAATCGAATGCTTTCTGTATCGAGTAGTTTAAAAAATTCGCTATATATGTTGTCTGATCCAGGAGCTTTACCATCTTTTAGTTGTCTTATTGCTTTTGTGGAAGACTTTTGGGAAGCGTTTAAAGAAGTGATCGCCAACCTTCGTTAAGGAAGACGGCATATGAAGAAGAAGATTTTTTTGTGACTTCCTCTGTTGTAACTGTCATGTCTTCTAGATTAGTAGCGTCAAAGGGTTGTTCTGTCCTGTCGTCTTCAAAGAGTTCGCTAATGTATTTCTTAAAGGTATTCATTATTTCAGATTTATCAATATAGCATATTATAGCATATTATCAATATAGCTCTTGCCATCCGTATTGTGTAATGTTCTTACTGTGTTTGGTATGTAGATCCTCGCTCTCTCTCTAGTATTTTTCTGTGCATGTTAAATGTGTCGTTTTTATGTTCTAAAACCTCTATTTCTTTATATTGCACTTTGATCGAATTTTGTTTTGCTTTTCTTATTTCCTGTCTTATTTGTCTTTGCAGGATATTATAATTTCTCTCGTCGTTCTTTGCCTTCCTTCATTCTCCCATGAGTCCTAATATATTATCGCCATCCAGTTATACGAGTCCAAGTTTTGAAAACGATGAGCGTAGTTGAGGAGTTTTCTAATGGACAAGTGCTGAAAAACGCCTTACTAACGGGTTTTTTATAGTATTTTTTCTATGTTGCGCCATTTTATGCCATTTCTAAATAAATCACCGATACATATTGAGAAAATTGTATCGCACTCGGCGAGCCATAACCACACGCATATGAGTGCTGTTATGAGTCCATTATAGACGCAAAATAGAAAAAGTTCTTTAGTCTCCTCGCTCGTTTCTTGTACCCAATCAGTACTCCCCAATAGAGTCCCCACTTTTTCCCACTTTGCCGTTAAACAAAAAGGGATACAACACCCAAGTTTATGCGAATGACATTCTCATAAGGGGGAAGTTTCCTTGCATTATTTCAGAGATAATGCAAAAACCTCTGAACGAGGTAGAAGGATGGTGTAAGGGAGAAGACCTTAACCCCTACAAATCAACCATATAGTGACTATTACCAAAAAAAGAAAATTGAGGGGTCTTAAGGTCCCAATTTTGTGCAGCGAGCTACAAAAGGCAGGTGACGAGGTCAAATATCTAGGCATAGTCCCAGATGCAAAACTGACCTGGAACCAACAACTCACACAGTCGACTAATAAATGCAAAATGGCATTGATGAAGATCAGGAGAGCACTTGGCAAATCGTTGAGTTTAAAACCAAATATGGGGTCACAATTTGGTGGACCAAACTTAAACAGCAGCAGGCTATAAACAAACTCTCTAGCGCGAAGGACTTGCCTGCTTACTAATCACGGGATCACACGTAGCCACACCTAGGGCTTCACACGAGAGTCCCGTTTCTGATCTCGTTCCGGACAGTCGTAACATTTCCTTTATAAATTTGAACTCGTGCAACCCGAACTTGCCCGAGCCCAGAACAAGCAGTTCAAATGTATGAAGAAAATTTTACGGCAGCCCGTGTCTGAGTCACAGATTGAAGACGAGATCAGAAACGAGACTCTCGTGTAAAGCCCTAACCGCACGTTCAGTTGCTCTGGAAGCAATGAAGCCTCCTGAAAATTAAGCCACAGGTGAGGAAAGGATGGGAGCTTTTAGATGAAAGTGCAACAATACATGGCACACCCTGGCAAGGTCAGGGCATCCCACAATAACGGATATAATAAAAGAGTCAATTCTTAATATGGAAGGAGACTCGATGCCCCAAAGGCTTTCATTCGATATACCCTTCAAAATACAACTACAGTGGCCAGAAGGAAATTATAAATAAAATCAAGGAGACCTATTCTGGTACACAGACGGCTCCAAGAAAGACAGTGGAACTGGCGCTAGAGTCAGTGGACTGATACTGGCGCTAAAGTCTCTATCCATTATGCTCAATCGATCCATACCGTTCCTCTGAGAATCCTGTTAAATATCAGACAATCGTTCTTCGTTTATTGTATTTATTTTTTCATGAAACTCAATCTGTAAATTGCTCGTCCTACTTCAAAATTTCTTTGTTGGTTTTTACTTTTTTTTACTATTTTTTGCGTTAAAAAAATCGGAATGGTGAAAATTTTTGGTAAGATCTGTTTGTTAAGTATATCTTGGTGCTCGTATCTCGGGTAAGGTATATTTGGAGTAAAGCCCTATTAGCACTTGTATTGACCCCTCACTTTAGATTATACAAATCTTACTAATTCGACGAAATAAATCATTTAGACTAAGTAAAACTAGGCGCGTAAAAACAAGGTTTGAAGTTTTTTACTAATGGTAAAACCATACTACATTATTGATAATAATATAAACTTAATAAAGTCGGAACACAGCCTGAATATATAAATATATTCCATCTTTCCGGAGCTCTATAATATTGTTGAGTCTCTATAGGACTACCAAAACAAATCTCATGTATAATTTGCCAGTTATTTACTAGTTTTCAGTCCACCTTCCTGGCACTCAACAAAAACCAGAAAAATAACATTGTTTTTTAGGATCATGTCTTTCTATTAACTTAAGTGAATAGCCATGCAGACGCGTTTCGAGATTTATCTGTGCAGCTTTGATTTTATGAATAATAATTTGTAAAACACTTACTTGAAACTCACGTGAAAGACTAGGGGTTAGATATTTCTAATTTAACATTTCGTGAGATGGATATGCCCTTAGCAGGTTATTGATTTAAATGATAATTTACAATTGGTAATCATTATCTATCACATATCATCTAGCAAATAATATGTGATAGATAATGTGTTGGGGTTTGCGGAATTTGAGAAAATTAGAAATGGTTCGATAGCTCTTTGTATGAAGTATACAATAAATATATTCTCTCTCTGAGAAACGGAAAATGAGAAACATAAAGACTACTTAAAACTAATTTTGATTTTGAGTCTAAACTGCTAAGAATCGAAATCCGATAAAATATTATAGCATTCTATTCTAGATAATTTATTTCCAAATATTTTTTAAATTTTTTTGTTTAAAAATTTGTTAAACGAAGAGTGGTATCTGTGAAACTGCAGTGAAAACAAAGTTTGAAGTTATCCAGCAGATAATATGTGCTAGATAACGTATTGGCGTTTGCGGAATTTGGTAGATAATTTATATGAGAATGTTGCTGTAAATTTGGTATTACAATTAGTCTGATAAAGCTTCAGAAGTTCTTGGAGAAGCAGGATTTTCAATATCACACTATCAAACCATATGAAATATGAAGAAACGACTTTTTCACATTCGATAGTTTGACATGGTAGGGACGACATATTCATTTAATGTGACTGTAAAGAAATTAAAATAAATTTCGAATTTTGCTTTCTTCAAAAATAAATCTACTAAGAATAAGTCTACTTTCTTTGTCTATTCTAACAAAATAGTGCTCTGTCAAGGTAATATTAATAATATTAATGTGCCCAGGGCCTTCAATAGGTTAAAGACGGCGCTATCTAACGTGATTAAACTTCTACGACAAATTAGAAGAAGAATATTTTAACAGCAAGAGCCGTAAATTGTATGATATTGTGTTTTTATAAGTTTATAGTTATTATCTACATATTTTAAACACATACTTTATATAGAGTTCATTCAGTTTCATAAAATTCATGTTTTGGCGTCACGGTACTTATTTTCTGGTTAAATTTAATATATTTTTCAATCGTTTTATTGTTAGTCAAATACATAAACTTTAAATATTTTTTTCCAATTTTGGGATTTTCTGCAAAAAACAAACTCTTCGTTGTTTTATAAACCCATAGAATATTTCTAATAGAAATAAGAAATGAGGTAAGAATCAATATAGCTCCCCGTTATTTTATTTTTATATTTATTTCAAAATTTGTATCAATAGTCTTTTATCCAAAATTAGATATTTATTAAATGGACTTAATTAAGTTGATGAACTACTAATACTAGTTAAGGTAGTGAAGGCACCAAATGACCAGTCGACCAAAAATCGATTTAAACTTAAACTGCAGTTGCTATGGAGATAGATTAACCAATTATACTTCGTCATTACAAGATATTGCCATGACAACGTATAGGAAGATTTATCTACTAATTGTATTATCTAACTACTATATCTTACGATTTAGTATCTTCAATTAATAATTATAAATCTCGCAGATATATATTTACTCAATTATATGTACTAGGTGTCACAAAAATCATCCTGAGAAATGTTCATATATTTTCATATGAAGTTTTATGTCAGAGCAGTTTTTACATTTTTTATGGAAATCAGTTGTCGTGCCGGTTTGAATGCAACAGTCCCGTTTTCCAGCCAAGTAAATCCTCCCGTTTATCATTTTATTTTTCTGAACTTTCTGATTTGTGCTAATTTTTGTTTTAATTTTTTAAATCTTTTAGTGATTATTTCTAAAATCACCAGCATTTACTAAAAATTACGCCCTGCTTACCAAATTTTGGGCAGAACCCCCGGAAAGCCGTTTCGATTTTGTTGTTAAATTTTTGTACGTTAAATATCTAATATAATTTCATTTCGGACAAATTCGGGCTGTCTTTAACTGCGATGTACTAGTGAGTCCTTTTTAAGATTTTCCATAACTCCAATTAGAGTTTCTATTGCTTGACAGATTTTGTTTTTAACTTTTTAACGGCTAAAAAGTCTGAGAGACTTTAGCATACACCTTATATTTGATATTTTCTTATAAAATATCAGTATTTGTATGGTTTGAGTAGGTATGTATTAAAGCAACAAATCGAGAATTCCATTCACCATTTTCTGTCTGGAAGTATTTTCTCTCGTTCAATCAAGTTACATCCAAATACTTTCCAGCCATTAGATTTCCAATTGGGTTCTCTAGCATTGCTCTATTTCGCTCGACTGCAACAGCAACATTTTCATCGTACCTAATCAAAGAAATAGGGACTAATTACAGCTTAGGAATGACACACCAAGAAACGAAGTATTTCTTGGGGTTTCGTTCTTCTTCTTCTTAGAGTGCCCTATTCGTTGCGGATGTTGGCGATTAGCATGGCAATCTTGACTTTATCAACTGCTTGACGAAACAGTGGAATTGGAGTAAGGCGGAATCACTGGCGTGAGTTTTTAAGCCAGGAGTTACATCGTCTGCCTGGTTCTCTTTTCCCATCTACTCTTCCTTCCATGACTAATTGTAATATGCGATATTTGTCATTTCGCATTATATGCCCCAAGTATTGCAGCTTTCTTTCTTTGACGATGTTCAGCAGTTCTTTATTTTTACCGATTTGTTGGAGTACTTCTTCATTTGTGATATGATGGATCCATGATATGCGCAAGATGCGTAACTATCCGTAAATATGCGTATATATCCAAAACTCGAAAGCCTCCGACCTATTTTGCTTCGCCTCTCTCAATGTCCAGGCCTTCACGCCATATAGGAGAACAGGCATGATATAGCACCTTACCATTCGGATTTTAAGGGGAAGTGACAAGTCGCGGAGAAGAACATTTTCTTTAGTTTGTAGAAAGAATATATGGACTGTTCTATTCTGGCACGAATATCTTTGGAGTAATCCCAGTCGTCATTTATGATGGTACCTAGGTAGACATATTTCTCTACTCTCTCAACAAGTTCATTGCCAAGTATTAGTGTATCTTGGTGTGGGCCCTCGTTTTTAGATATCACGATGCATTTTGTCTTTGATGTGTCTAATCTGAGTCCATACCGTTCGCATGTGGTTTTGATCTTGTTCATTATACTCTGTAGGCTCTCCAACTTGTTTGCTACCATGATAGTATCATCAGCGTATCGTATGTTATTGATGTTTTCGCCATTCATCTTAATACCTTCGTTTTAAATTTAAAATTTTCTCAGAGTATATGTTGAACAAGATAGGAGATAGTACACAACCTTGCCTCACGCCTCTCCGGATGCATACTTCTTGCGAGATAGTATTGTCCACTTTTATTGCAGGTGTCAATACAGGTTTGCGATAATTCTTAAGTCTCTCTTATTTATCTACGCTTTGGCGAAGTTAATAAAACAAACTTGTACATCTCGTCCCATGTCTCTACACCTCTGTATCATGACTTGGAGTGTGAAGATAGCTTCTCTAGTTCCGATCGCATTCCGGAAGCCAAACTGCGTCTGTCCCACATGTTTCTCACACCTACGATAGATCCTGGCATGCATGATCTTTAAAAATATCTTCACAATGTGGTTCATTAGTCTGATCTGTCTATATTCGTCGCATCTCTTCGCAGATGGCTTGTTGGGGATTGTAACAAACACAGACGTCATGCAGTCTGCTGGCAGTCCCGTATTGTAGCTTTGATTAAATAAGTCAGTGATGATGTTCAGGAATTCTGGGTGCGAGTTGCATCATAACTGAATCATTTCAGAGTGGATGTTATCTGGGCCAGCTGCTTTTCGCATTCTTCATTGGTGTTATGGCTTTTGAACTTCGTCTTTTGTAATGGTCGGCCCGTCGTTACTAGCAGCTGAAATATTATGATGGTCTGATCATTCAAAAATTCTTGTACATACTTTTCCCATACCTCCGCTTTGTTTGTGACTTCGGTTACAAGTCTGTCATTATCATCAGTTAAATTTGATGGCGTTTTTTTCCTGTTGGTTCTCGTCATTTCCTTTACGTTGCAGTGCATATTAAAGTTATCATGTATGGAATCCAGTTGTTCAATTTCATCACATTTAGCCGTTAGGGGTCTTTCCTAAGCCAGTCTTATTTGCAGTATTATCTTTTTATGGATCTCTTTATATCTGCTGGTATTTAGCTGTTTAGCGTGGCTTCTGAGTTCCATTAGCTAAAGATTTTCTTTCGTCATCCATTCATTCTTTGTTGTCTTTTGGTGCTTCAAGTACTTTTTGGTCGTATTTTGGATAAGGCGTATTAAGACGTGGTGTTATTCATACCATCGCTTATAGATTGGCACACCTGTTCATTAATCTTTTTGTCCTTCAATCTTTTCATGTCTAGTATCAGAGCGCGGGCTTTTCGTGCTACTTTCTTTAGCATAACTTGTAGCTTACCAATTACTGGTTTATGACCGGAGTATACGTCTGCTCCAGGGTACGTTTTTACAGCTTTGACTAAGTTGCGGAATCTTTCACCAATTGCTATGTAATCTATTTGGTTGGGTATGATCTTTTGTGGTGTATGGGCAGGTAACGTCCATGTGCATAGCCTTCTTGCCGGCAACTTGAAGAAGGTGTTCGCCAAATCAGGTTCTTCTGTTTCACAAAATTGAACGAGGCGATCTCCTCTCTAATTACGTTTGCCGAGGCCAAAACTACCAACGATGTTACCTTCCTTACCTACTCCAGCCTTAGCATTAAAATCACCCATCACATGTTTATTTGGTATTTCTTTGTGTAGTTAATAACAGTTTCAAATTGCTCGCAGAATTCCTCAATTATCGCATCGTCTTTATCTGATGTAGGCGCATATACTTGTATGATGTTTATGTCTACGGGGTTTGCTATAATCTGCAGCATCATGACCCTTTCGAAGTGTGGTAGGTAGTTTTTCACATAGAAAGTAATTTAATTTTCTACAATTATGCCTACTTAATTTTTGTGATGGTCGTTATTACCAGAGTTGTATACAGTGTGTTCTTCTATTATGCTTCCAGTCTTTTCATTTCCTGGATAACGTTGTGCGATTTACCGTCTTCGGTCATGCTTCGTACATTCCAAATAATTTCGTAGCTGACCCGGAGATTTTTAGAACCCTCTGCCCATTAAAGGGCCGCCAGGCACTGAGGGCTGTTTTATTTGTTTTGTGACACATGTTAATTGTACTAGGAATAAAGATACTAATGAGACGGTGTTCCGTTGCCTTTCTTTCTTGCCCATGCCGCTTCAACATTATGTGTCTCACGCCAATAGTTTTTCGCTGTGCAGCTGTACCGATCTTCATGATCTCCACCTTTACGCGATACTGACTAAGCTGCCCTCCGTCAGGGGAATGCTTAATACTCGCCATGTCATAGTGTCGTCCTTGCACTCTGCCGCATTTGTTCGAGTTAGTCTTTCCCGTAGACTATCTCCCTGCGTCCTGTGTACCACCGCTGTATTGTCGGGGGCTGCTTATTTGGTATTCGCAACTAACCTTCTCTGAAGGCGGTTCACTATCCGCCACCTGTGTCCCCGCTGATAGCCTACAGCTCAGCCTCAGGATTTCGTTGGTCATCATTAATTAAGGTAGAAAATCGTTTAACATCAAGTTAATAAAAAAATTATTGACATTTAAGACGTTTGGTGAACCTTGGGATGTAGTTGATGTGTTTCCTTTTTTTAAGTGGTTTGGAGGAAGCTCTCACTAAACCCCCATTCCACTTGGCTTTTGCTATGCGCCACCCCGGTATCGCATATTTAGCATTCATTCAGGGTGGGCAGCCCGGACGGTTAGTAAAAACCGCCCTTGTTGAAAATGCCTCCTCGGCCAGGAATGACTGATGTGTTTCCTGGATCGTATGGAATTGCCTCTTAATCATACACAGAATGTCGCCTCAGGAACGTCCGAGAAATGTCTATTTTTTTTTTGCTAACGATATTAGTTCTGCTGCGATATTTTCTCTCCGAAGACCGATATTTCTAATTGAATGCATATATATTGGCACTTGAACGCATATATTCAAGGTAGGGGAACGAGGAACGAATTTGTTTTAATGAAAAGTTACAATTTCTGAAAGTTCTTGGGGTATGAACTGCCCAAATGGCATTAGAAAACTCAAGATGAAGAAATCGATATGCCCTTTTAAATTGGGTATAGATTACATGCTATAGGATGGTGAAAGGCCCACTGGCCCATGACTATTTTACGTTAATTGTAAGTTACACATTGAATGCAACGGCAGTGGCATTGGGGAACTTATTATTTAATTTATGAACAGAATAAAAATAGGACATCGAGTTTTATAAATGTTCGTCATCATTATCAATAAAGTCGAAGTCATCGCGTTTATTGGCTCCTCATTTAAACAAATAATGAATTTTTTGATAAAGAACTTTAATTATAATTAATATTATAAAATAAATAAGAACAGTAAAACAAGGAATAAAATCATAATGCTTCCAAGAAGACCTTGTTCACAAGAAAAAGCGAGTACATTGCTGTGAAATATTTCAACCAACTGCCTCTTGAATTGAAGAATATCAACTTATCTATGAAATCCATTAAGAACAAAGTGATAAAGTGAATAAGGACAAAGAATATAATATTTATATAATTTCGTGTGTTATGAATATAAAAATTCTAAGATTGTTACACTTTTTTTGTTAATTACATATACACATTTAAATCAATTATGGGTGATAAACGGGATAAAGTGTTCTTAATGATAAGATTACTTTAAAACCTATCTTAATTAGATTTAAGAATTCCAGAACTATGTACAGGTATTTGATTACCTCTATAGTCTTAGATTTTATTTTGTATATTTTGGGATATGTAAATATAACTCTATGTATATTTCTGGTTAAATAAATAAAAATAAAATTCATATTAATATCATCATTTCTTGAACTTATTATTAATGAAATTTTTATTCAACTAAATTCCATATATTATTTCGTTTTTTTATAGGGTTATAAAGTTTAAAACACAATGAGGCGAACAGATCAGTCAGATAGTTCATCAGACCAAATATTTTTTGAAAAATGTTATAACATAAAAGTGTTATAAATAAAAGAAAAAGAGCATACATTACTCAATGCGGAAGATTATTTAATGCATGTATCAAAATTCTCCTGTTATTGAATGAGTAAAAAACATACATGTATATTATTTTCCTTATAATTTTATAATGAATTATGAGAAAAGATAATGAGTAGTGGGGTATAAAAGTGAGCATAAACAATTCAGTATCTCCATTATGCAGAATGTCTCATGAATGCAGCATGTTCTATAATATAAAACCGCTATATAAGCAAGAAATAACGATATGGTTCACGATTAACGATTCAAAAAAGGTTACACCTGCTTTTAATTTCAAAATGCTAGACAGAAAACTGAAATTCAAGCTTTTTTTTGTTGCGATTGGAGTGATTTTAGTTCCTTCGTATAGGAGTGTATTAGAGAGATTGTGTAGAGGGGTTGCTTGGATGACGAATTTTTGTGTTAGTTCTCAGTGCGGTTCTTTCGACAATTTCTATGATACGTCGAGTCGTTCTGTTCGTGTTCGTCCAAATAATGTGTCTATAGTCCATCATCGGTCTGCAAATGATCTTGTAAATTGTCGTCGCAGTCTTCGTGGAAATCCCCTGATTACGGATGGTCAGTAACCGAAAAGTGTTTTGATCTTTTGATTTCTTATTTGTGATCGTTTACATGAGTGTTAAATTTAAATGCTCCGTCGAATGTGATGACTAAGTAATTGATTGTTGTAGTTGATTGTAGTTGATTGTTATTTGATTGTGAAGTGTGGTGTTAACTATAGTAGGGCCAACCATAATATGCGGAGAGTTAATAGAGATCCGGTGGAAACGGTAAAAGTAGTTGACATTTGGAAGAGTTAGGGCCTAGTCTCCAATTGTTGAATCAATTTGTTGTATCATTTGTAACTGATTGTAAATTAATGACTGCTTTTGGAAGAGATTTGGCACGTAAAATGAGGGCCGTGTCTTCGGCATATTAGAGACTGTATGGAAGGTTTATGAGATTGGTCGAGGTCCATATTAAAGAGTTCGTGACAGAACCAGTTGTAAAGTAGGATTGATATTGGTGAACCTTGGGGAATACCTTGAAGAGGTAAAAAAAGTTAGAGTGTGCTTCATTGACTTTAATACATAACTTTCGGTTACTTAGGAAGTATTTTATCATGAAAAGATATTTTATCATGACGTCGTTTTGGGGGTTGCTAGATAGCCAGGGGGCGATATAGGGGGCGGTAGGTATCACGGGCTATACAATGAATTTCTGTTAATTTAAAACAAACAAATACGTTCAACAAAATTGTTCCGTGTTCAGTATTATACAACCGGCCACGCTCACGCTCTCATTCGCTGATTGTCGTGTATCGATAATACAAACTTTTCGGTAGATCTACCACCTTTTAGTGACTTGCTCAAATCTACTACCTTGAAAAAAAATCTACCAACTTTACAAGTTTCTGAAAAAAAATTTATTATAATTTTATTTCAGTAAAAATTAGAAAAAAAATTTCAAACTTTCTTTTCACGATTTTTTCTTTCTACAGGGATCCCCGCATGTCAATTTTTATTTGAAATATTTCAAAAACTATCACAATTATTGTTGCTAATTATTTAAGAATTCATTTATTATTAATCTAAATAGGTTCTCCGACATGCACTTACAATTTGTTTAGCATTATATTTTTTTAATTGATTGTAAGTGATGTTACAAGAAATTGCGGCTTGTCCTCACTAGCGCGTGTATTCTTTATATATAAATTTTACTCTCAACGTTGCTAGATTTCTAGTGAATATTTAAGTATTTTCGTTCTTTAATAATAAAAATTTCGATACAACTGAAAAATATTTAAAAACATTAAGTATTCTATCAAATACTTGGTAAGTCAACGTTTACTCTAGAAATAAAAAAAGCTTCTTTCAATTCAATTTCAAATTATTGCCCCCAAGATGCCACATTATTTTTAAAAATATCATAATTTGTGCTTCAGTTCTAGTGAATTTGTTTACTTAAATTTTTGAAATATAATTCTAATATAGAACTATTTAAGTAGTAGTAATAACCTTTATTGGCACGTTATTGGTAAGTAATAACCTTTATTGGCATAATTAAAATACTTTACACTATCATACAAAATATACACAACAAGCAAAAAAAAAAAACTAGTTGTGAAACTAAAACTAAAACCCCATTAAAAAGAAAAAAGAAATTTTACCACCCTACATCAACACCTATACATCGGACATAAACTCATAAACTAAAAAAAAAAACTAAACCGCAACACTTAAAAAACTACCCCGTCGCATCCGCTCTTTCCATCTTTTCACTCTGAATAAAAACGACAAACCCTTCCCGTTCTCGTACATGCACTCACTCCAATCCTTTCCTCGCCTTCTCTCCTGTTCATTCTACTCCGCCATCGTGCATTCTTCCAACCAATGACTCCACATATCCTACTTCAACCCACACACCAAACACCTTCTACTTTTCTCATTCATCCAATGTCTCCTGCCACGCTCTTCATTACTACACCTAAATCTCGCCAACACGGACTGGTCGCCCGACCCTTTACCTGTCCTCAAATAACCAGGAACACGGCCGTGGACTTGTATCTGACTGTAGCCTTGATGATATTTGCTAGCCTCTATTTTGGATTGCCGCTCTTGGCAGTCCACTTCTAATAACCTCTCTCTTAGCATCCGTTTCCACTGACCACCCGCACTTTTTTCCGTTTCCAACCCCTCGGATGACAACCCGCCTCTCTCATACAGTTTCCATTTATTCAGCCCCCAACCACTCTCTCTCCTACCACTTAACCCCTCTTTATTCACTACTCGAAAGATTTCCTTTATTATCCTTTCATCTAGTAACCCATCCACCCTATACTCCAACTTTATCACTCTTTCCGCAGCAATTACCGCCTCCATACAAGCACTCAGTTCCTGAAGCACAATGTGACCAGGCGTCGACCTATCAGGTTTCAACACTTTCTTATAAAACTTTACGCTTCGCACACATGCCTTCCCTATGGTCTCTGCTGCTCTAAAGTTTTCGTCAAAGTTTCTTATACAAACCTCCGAGATACGACCCGCCGCCTCCCATGCCTTCTTTGTAACATATTCTATGTGTTCTTTATTACTGTATCCAGTCCCAAAGACATACCCCAAATACTTAAATTTACTAATTTCCTTTATTTCAGTGCCCTGCCATTCAAACCTTTCCTTCTTATATCGCCCACCCCTTTTAATCCGAATCCATTTTGTTTTTCCAACATTCACCCATAAATCCCTCTTTTCGAAATACCTACAGAGCCTTTCAATCACGTCCTTCATCTCACTAGCCGACTTTGCAAATACCACCATGTCATCCGCATATGCCAAGCTCCACACCTTATTTTTTCCAATCACCACTCCTTCAGCTTGACCGGCCTGTAGAACCTTCTCCAGAAAGTACCAACTTGAAATTGAAATTATATCTACCTCCAAAATATATCTATAAATTATATCTACCTCCAAGCCAAGTTCGGGTTGGTTACACTGCACACAGCACACTAGAAAGAGAAAGAGATCGTGTGGTATATGATCTATGGGGCGAGTAAAATAACTGCGGCAAAATATCTTTACTATAATTTTCCCAAATTACACCTACCGCAAGCCCCACGTCTCTCCAATACATAGTTATTCATACATACTATACATACATACATCATATATATATATATATATATATATATATATATATATATATATATATATATATATATTTATATATATATATATATATATATATATATATATATATATATATATATATATATTTGTATATAAACATATCCATATATAATACGATAAATTTGGGGGGCGTTGGGGGGGGGGGAAGTCTAAAAGGCCGCATATGGGCTTGTTTGAAAAATCAGATTAGGGCTTCACACGAGAGTCTTGTTTCTGATCTCTTTCCGGGCAGCCGTAACATTTTCTTCATAAATTTGAACCCGAGCAACCCAAACTTGCCCGAGCCCAGAACGAGCATAACATTTTTTTCAAAAATTTGAACCCGAGCAACCCGTACTTGCCCGAGCCCCGAACAAGCAGTTCAAATTTATGAAGAAAATGTTACGGCTGCCCGTGTCAGAGACAAAGATTGAAAGCGAGATCAGAAACGAGTCTCCCGTGTGAAGCCCTAGCGGCCTTTAAGGATTTGTTCAAAGTTTTTACCCAAAACAGGGAGTAGGGTGATTAGTAACATTTGGTAACGGTTTTGTCTTGGCCGGATTTTAATAGAGAGATGATGGTACTGGATTTTAGTTACTGCAAAAAATCTATAATTTGATTATGTGATTGTGAATTTTGTAGCTTAGATGTCTGATAAGGAGTTTCGAGATGTTGTCCCTACCAGGAGCGCTGTTTTTACCCAAAGCAATGATTGAAAAGTATTCATCGTTGGAAATTTCAGAAGGGGCCTGGATATTGTTGTTTATGAAAAATGTACGAGACCAGTTGAATATTAGATTAAAATTTTGATCATCATAGTGGGAATTATGAGTGGTAGTGAACGCTTTGCGAAAAGGGTGGCTTAATGGAAATCTGAGGGCTGGAGTGAGGAAATTTGGTATCGATGATTTGTGGTGATTGAGTTTTGTTTATGTATTTGTTTCAATTTTTGATTTTGTACCAGTAAGTGTTTCCATGGTCCCGTTCAATTTCTTTGCAAATTTTAAGCCAGGATTGACTTATATTTGTAAATGTGTAATTTGTTTATTTATTGTTTTTTAATAATTGCTTCAGGTCAGGATCTTCCGTACGAAGATATTCCCTGTATATTCGTCTTTTATGTTTGATGAGACGGATTATGAAAGGAATATTAAAATATGTTATAAATAGAACTGGTCGAAAAATAGAACCATCAGCGCTAATCGCAATTTTATTAAAATTATTTATACTAATTAATTTAGTATAAACGGATGGAGACTTTCAATTGTATTTTGTTCGACATACACAAAGAAAAGAATACAGTGGAATGTAACCGTTTGCAGAAACTATTCACATTTAAATTTGAGTCGTGCGACTACCCACAAGATTCTACTTTCACTATATCGATTTAGCTAAACCTAACATACCCGGTTAGGTGTGGTTACATCGATTATTTCATTTATTAATAACCATTTTTCATTATGGTTTTCACCATTTTATTGTCACCATGAATGTTTGCCAATGTAATTTTTAAATATTTAGTTTGGTAATTTATTCTCAGCGACGTTGTTAGGTTGATAATGTAATTTATTACATTACCAACTGAGCCATCCAATGTTACATGACGTCACGATACAGTTGTCAAACAACACGACAATCAACGAATTATCACGATTTAAATCGTATGCACTTTTATTCCCATGTTGTCACGTTTACTTTTATTACTCTACAATCAAACTTTTTAAATTTAAATAGGCAGTATTTAAAATAATCATGACCTTCATTTGCTTCGTAAGATTAATAAAAAAAATAGCTGAAATCTAAAATAACGTATATATATATATATATATATATATATATATATATATATTTACGTTATTTTGTCACCATGAATGTTTGCCAATGTAATTTTTAAATATTCAGTTTGGTAATTTATTCTCAGCGACGTTGTTAGGTTTATGAGGCTTAGGTTTATTAAAAATACATTCATGGTGACAAAATAACGTATATATATATATATATATATATATATATATATATATATATATATATATATATATATATATACGTTATTTTAGATTTCAGCTATTTTTTTTATTAATCTTACGAAGCAAATGAAGGTCATGATTATTTTAAATACTGCCTATTTAAATTTAAAAAGTTTGATTGTAGAGTAATAAAAGTAAACGTGACAACATGGGAATAAAAGTGCATACGATTTAAATCGTGATAATTCGTTGATTGTCGTGTTGTTTGACAACTGTATCGTGACGTCATGTAACATTGGATGGCTCAGTTGGTAATGTAATAAATTTGTACTTTGTGTAGTAGCACTTTGGTTGCTAGTTGTCTTTATAGGTATGTGGTCTATTGTTTTCGTATTTTTGAAATAACGTGAATCGGATTAGTAGTTTCGTATATTCGTGTTGGACATTGATTCAGCACGGTAGAAATGGATTCGGAGGATGAAACGTACGATGATGTGGACTCTGGAAATGAATCTAGTGGAGACGATGTTGATTTTGCAATGGAAGTTGAAGTCTCTGGCCACAGAGAAAAACAAAACGATTCTGATGATTATCCCTTTGAAGTTCTATCAACAGAAGAAATTGTCCAACACATGGTAGACTGCATTAAAGAAGTAAATACTGTTGTTGAGGTATGCAATTGACCACCAATCTGTCACTTTTTTCCACTCTCCCCATAACAAAAAAATATTTATTTTCAAAAAAACCTATAAATATCCTTTTATTTTAGATTCCAACGACTGTCACTAGAATATTACTAAATCATTTCCGATGGGACAAAGAGAAACTTATGGAGAGGTTTTACGATGGGGACCAAGAAAAACTGTTTTCCGAAGCAAGAGTTGTGAATCCTTTTGAAAAATGTAATGTCACTTCTAGAATTAAAGTAAGTTTTCTCGTTTATTTTAAACCAATTGAGAATGTTCTTTGTTAATTCTTTGTTGTTGTTTTAGATGCCAAGAAGAACATCAACGGCGACAGAAGAATGTGAAATCTGTTTTATGGTATTTCCCTGTTCCGTAAGTAACAATTTCTCAATTACCTTGAAATAAATTCAATTTCTCAAAATATGTGATAATTTCTTGCTTTAATATTTTGCAAAATCTATTTTATTTAGACTACATTTTCAAATATATTTTTAATTAAAATCAAATTGGAATTTTTCATCAATAATCAATAAAGTTTTACTTTTATCAAGAGCATATAAAATATACTTTTATTATTTTATTTTCAAATAGATTTTATTATTAATTTAATTTATTCAAATAACATGTTGTTTTGTCATATAGTTACAAGATTACAATTTTTACAGAACATGAAGGGGTTCCTTGAATAACAATAATAGTAATTTAAAAAAATTATTTGGGTTGATATTAAGTGAATATTCGTTTCTTAAATTAATTATACAATTACTGAAGAATTTAAAAACATATCTATAAAATTGTTATACTTGATAGATTTGATTTATTAAAAAAATGTCATTAATCTTGCTTTTCAATAAACTTAATTTCATTTCTTTCATAAATACGATTTAGAGCTGATATGGAAATTTGGTTACAAATTATGATATAAAAATTATAGGCAAATCAGGTACAATGAACCTAGGCATAATTCTACATAAATGAATACAGAAATTCCTGTGATCACAGTTGGGTCCCTCTTTAATATTACCGTTCTAGTTTTAGTAATCAAGTTTTAAATACTCAATCAAATTTATATTTAAATCGATCACCTTAATATTTTAATTAATAAATTTTTAAATTTTATTTAATAAATATAGATTGTAGTATTGGTGGTGGCGATTTGTACTGCGACCTTCGTAGATATATTGTACCCCACCCTCTTCCTCTAAATGTTGGTATACTTACCCATTTAGAGCGCCTCCGCTAGTCATGATTCCTCAAAATGATACAAACATTGTAGACAAATCATTTTCAGGTACAATGAACCTAGGCATAATTCTACATAAATGAATACAGAAAATCCTGTGATCACATTTGGGTCCCTCTTTAATATTACCGTTCTAGTAACAGTATTTTAGTAATCAAGTATTTAATACTCAATCAAATTTATATTTAAATCCATCACCTTCATATTTTAGATATAGATTGTAGTATTGGTGGTGACGATTTGTTCTGCGACCTTTGTAGATATATTGTACCCCACCCTCTTCCTCTAAACGTTGGTATACTTACCCATTTAGAGCGCCTCCGCTAGTCATGATTCTAGGAATTTCAGGATCTGGGTGGGATTCAAGAACTACAACTCCTGTGCATTTAAGCAGTGGGCCCCAAGACACATCTGTCTCTTGCGGAGCAGTGCTCCGCAGTCTTTGGGCAGATGTATGGGTGTTTCCTCTCCCGAACCACAGAATCTGAATCTGTCATCTTGCTCTAGGCCTAGGCTATTGAGGTGTTTTCTAAGTCTGCAGTGTCCCGTCAGGACTCCTGCCAGAATTCTAAGCTTGTTCCTGTTTAGCTTCAGGCAAGCTTTTGTTCTTTTTTGGTTAACAGATCCCAGCATTATTTTGGATTGTCTCATCCCTGGAAGTTCTTTCCAGGTTTTATTCAAATCTGTTAACCAGAAAAGAACAAAAGCTTGCCTGAGACTAAACAGGAACAAGCTTAGAATTCTGGTAGGGGTCCTGACATGACACTGCAGACTTAGAAAACACCTCAAGACCCTAGGCCTAGAGCAAGATGACAGATGCAGATTCTGTGGTTCGGGAGAGGAAACACCCATACATCTGCCCAAAGACAGCGGAGCACTGCTCCGCAAGAGACAGATGTGTCTTGGGGCCCATTGCGTCCAATCGGCTTTACTACTAGCCATTGCTGTATAGTTTTTCTCGAAATGGTATTTGCATACCATTTCGTCTTTTGGTACTTTCAGCCAGGGGATTTTGGCAGCGAGGCTGTTCCGGTCTCTGCTCCCGATTATTTTACCTCTGCCTATTCCTTCCTTGCTGAACCTTACAATCGCCGATCTGGCGGCCCTCTCCACGACAAGGTGCAACGAAGTCAGATCCAGCAGCAGTTCCATTGCTGCTGTCGGGCACGACCCCATCGCCCCGTGATGCAGACACGCCAGTATTTGAATCTTTTCAAGCTGCTTCCTCATTGAGGTCAGCTGGGTTCTACTTCCCCGCGCAACTGCCCCGTAAGTGATCGCAGGTCTCTCTATCATAGTGTACATCCATCGCAGGATTGTGAGGTTACAACCCCACTTTTTCCCTGCCAGATTTCTGCACACCATTAGTGCGCTATTTTCATACCACTGCTTCAGCGTGTCTATTCCATAGGAGTTTGCTATCTAGTGTTATTCCCAGATATCTCATCTCCTGTTTGTAGGCAGTTTAGTTTTCTCTTTCTTGTAAATGGTATCACCTTGGTTTTGTCGGGTTGAGTCTCAGTCCCACTGTTTGACACCATCTGCTAGTTACTTTGAGGCCTCTCTATACAATTTCACAGAGCGTTCCCTCAAACTTCCTTCTGGCTATGATGACTATGTCATCAGCGTAACTTTGACATTTGATGTCTTGGTCGTTCAGCCTAGCCCGTAGGGACCTCCCTGTAGGCACCCTCGAGTTGTGGAGATCTTGATGGTGTCTCTTCCCACTTGTGCCTCCGCCGTTCTGGTTCTCAGCATTTCTTCCATCCACTTTGAGATAGTGCTGTCGATATTCCTTCTTTCGAGAACCGCTTTGACACCTCGTGCGAGGTTTTGTCAAAGGCTCCTTCTATATCCAAGAAGGCACATATCGCTACTTCCTTTGTCTCTAGTGCTGCTTTTATTTCATTTGTCAGCTGGTACAGGGCGGTTTCTGTGGATTTCCCTGCTCTGTATGCATGCTGACAGTTGTGTAATGTAGCACCTACCAGCACTATTGTTCTAAGGTAATTGTCAATTACTTTCTGCATTGTCTTTAACATAAAATATGTGAGACTAATGGGTCTAAATGACTTCGGTTGAGTGGGGTCTTTCTTCCCTACCTTCGGTACGAATACCACCTTAGCCCTTCTCCATAGCTCCGGTATGTATCCGAGCGCTAAACTACTTCTAAAGATTTTTAGAAGGTACAGCATTAGTTCTCTCTCTCCTTTTTGTAGGGAGGCGGGAATTAGTCCGTCCACACCTGGGGCCTTAAATGGCTGGAAAGTGCCGATAGCCCATCTGATTCGGTTTTCCGTTCTGATGGATGCGGCCTTCCTCCAGTCAGCCCGACTTGGTCTCCGTGGTTGAATCAAGCCCTCGGACTCTTTGTATTTTCTACATCTCGGAAAATGGGTTTCTAGTAGGAGGAGAGCTGCCTGCTCTTCGTCCCCCATGTAGCTCCCATCCGGTCTCTTAAGAGTTGCTGTCATTTCCACTCTATCCTTCGCTAGTGCTTTGTGCAATCTAGCTGCCACCGGGGTGCATTCTATGTTTTCACAGAAGGTCCTAAAGTTTTTCCTTTATTATGTGGCGGTACACGCACTAAAATAATGTATCACCCACGGTTTGCAGCGGAATTTATTTACATGGACAATATTTATATGATGATATTATGTAACTTTACTTTATTTTCTCTGCCAAGCTTGTTTAGCTTTCCCACACAGTCCCATACCAGTTTGGATCTGATGGTGTAAGAGCTAATGGCCTTGATGGCTGCTTGGCTGTCTGACATGATAGCAATTCGTTTTTGCCGATAATTCCTTTCGAGGTTGAATTGTGCACATCTTTCCATTGCGTGTACTTCTGCTTGGAAGATACTTGGGAATGTTTCCATGGATTCGAAGTATTTGGTACGAGGTCCAAACACTCCTGCACCAGTACCTTCCTTGGTCTTCGAAACATCTGTATACCACTTGATAGCATTTTGCTCTATGTGGTATGCTGAGGATTCGTCGCTCCAATCGGCTTTACTACTACAGATTGCTGTGTAGTTTTTCTCGAAATGGTATTTCCATACCATTTCGTCTTTTGGTACTTCTAGCCAGGGGATTTTGGCAGCGAGGCTGTACCGGTCTCTGATCTTCCTCCGTTGCTCGTTTTGTGTGTCCCATTATGTCAATATCATCCGCGTATGCTGCGAGTTGTACGGATTTGTTTATTAGCGAGTTGTCTGTCCCTATTCCAGTCTTTCTTATTACATGCTCCAGGGCGAGGTTGAACAGCGTCGGTGCCAACCCATCGCCTTCTTTCAGACATGGTGAGTTGGACAAGTATTACCAGCTTTTCTGGTATATCCAGTTTTGTCAGTATCACGTATAGCTCGTCTCTGTTTATGGAGTCGTATGCTTGTTTAAAATCGAAGAACACATTGTATACGTCGACATGGTGATCCCAGGCTTTGCTAAGAGTACGTTTGACGTTGTGTATTTGGTCTACTGTCGATCTTCCAGGTCTAAAACCTGCTTGGTACTCTCCTATTATATTTGAGTCAAAATGCTTAAGTCTGTTGTTAATTATGATCGTGAATATTTTGTATCCGTTGCGCACCAGTGATACTCCTCTGTGGTTTGAGCATGTCATCCTATCGCCTTTCTTGTATATCAGGCTTATTATGCTCTCGTTCCATTCTTGCGGAATCTGTTCCTTCTTCCATATTTCCATTAGGAGATTGTGTAGGTAGCATGTTAGCTTTTCTCCGCCCTGTTTCAGTTTTTCTCTTTGTATTTGGTCGATGCCTGGAGATTTGTTAGCCTTTAGCGTGTTGATTGCTGTTACTACTTCTTCTATAGTTGGTACCATCGTGTGTTCGCTGTCTTCCTCCATTGGCAGTAGCTCTGCTTGTCTTAATGGTGTTACTGGAGCTAGAGTTTGCGGTCTTCTATCCGTTGTGCTCGGATTTAGCAACTTTCCGAACTACTTTTTCCAGGTGTCCTCTATCTCGCGTTGATCACTTATGATATTTCCCGTTTCGTCTCTGCATAAACTTGTTTGTTGTTTGAAACCTTCTCTTTTCTGTTTCAGCTATTTGTACGCATCTCTAGCATTGTGTGCTCGAAAATCTTTTTCCATATTTAGAATTTGTTCGTTTTCGAATTTGCGCTTCTTTTGTCTGTAGAGCTCATCCGATTTTTCTCGTTCTAGTTTGAATGTCTCCCTTCGTTCTATTGTTTCTATTTGAAGTATTCTTTTATGGGCGTTGTTTCTTTCTTCAACGCTTTCTCTACATTCATCGTCATACCACTCAGGTCTCTTTTGATTATTCTGTCTAATTCCTAGTACTTCCTGTGCCGAGTTCTTTACTATGTTCTACACCGTGTTCCACATAAATTCAAAATCTCTTCCTTCCTCTACATTTATATTTGTTATTTTTTCATCTATGCTCGTTTTTAGTTTGTGCTTGTTTGTTTCTATTCGCAACACCTCGATATTTAGGCTCTCTGGTCTCTTAGACTTGGCGCGTTCTTGCGTTCTGATTCGGCATCGACATTTAATGCGTACTAGTGAGTGGTCTGAGCCACAACAGGCCCCTCTCTGTGTTCTTATGTCTAGTATATTTGTGGCCCATCGTCTGCTAATTAACACATGGTCAATTTGATTCTTTGTGTTACCATCTGGGAAGCTCCATGTTGCCTTGTGTATGTCTCGATGTGGAAATAGAGTTGAGCTGATTACCATGTTCCTGCCTGTTGCGAAGTATATTAACAGCTCTCCATTGTTGTTGGTTAGTTCATGTAGACTATGCTTTCCAGTTGTTCCTCGATACTCTATTTCTGTTCCGATTTTGGCGTTCATATTCCCTAAAATAATTTTAAAGTCATTAGATGGCGAAGAGTCATAAACTCTTTCTAGCTCATGATATAAACTTATCTTTTGTGTCATCGTCTTGCTCCTCCGTGGGACAATGTACATTGATGATCGTTGCATTCATGCGACGTATATGGATTCGTAGTTTACATATTCTTTCATTGACAGGTTGGAAGTCAATGATTGCTGGTTTCGTAGCTTTGTTTAAGAAGAATGCTACTCCCAGTTCTTTGTTCCCATCTGTTTTTCCACTATAACGTATCGTACATAATTTGTAGTCTCTGATACCTTTGCCTATCCATCTGGTCTCTAGGACGGCTGTAATTGCTAGGTCGTATTTGTTGATTACTTCTACGAGAGCTCTTTGTCCTGGTTTATTGAGCGTTCGTACAATCCTGGATCCAAAAGAGAATTCCTTGTCCGTTTGCTGATGTCGTTATTTTAGGTTATGGTTGGTTCTCTTCCGATGCGTTGTTAAGGGTTCCGAAGTGTTTTTGTTTTTTCAGGTGCGGGTTACTGGCCCACCGCCCAACCCTCCTCTTTTACCCGGGCTTGGGAGCGGCTGCCTCGGAGAAGTAGGACAATCAAACTACTCAAGTAGGACTACTCAATCCACCAATCCACCTCAGCAGGCAGAGTTATTTATCATCTAGATCTTTGGTTCACAACTTGTGGGCGTATTAAAAATTACAGAGGTAAAAACTCTTGGTGGTCGCGATCAATTAGAAGCGGAAATAATTGTAACAATTGGGTTACAAGTGATGTAAAAGTACAAGTGATGGTTACAGTGGGTCGGGTAACATTTGTGTTTGGGGAAGGGGAAAAAAGATTTTTTAATCTCAGGAAGAGGGTTATATTAATCCAACCTGGATTCTTCTTCTCTTCTTCTACGTAGGCTGTACTTGGGTTTCCTCCTTACAATATCAAGTAATTAATTAATATAAATTTATCATCTAGATCTGTGGTTCAGAATTCGTGGACCAGTATAATACCTGGCGAGAATGCCTTTAAGGCAGCTGAACTAAGGTTGAACTGCTACTCTCTAAGGCGGTGGTTCTTAACCAGGGGAACTAGCACCCTCTAGAGGTGCGTGCACACCTCCATTGCACTTCCATTCGTTGATACACGTTTTTGTTGGTGGCTGAAAAGTCTTCTAGCCACAAGCATATTCTAGTCAAGCACTTGAAAGTTAAAGTCGGTTTCAACCCCGTCAGTCCTAAGACAAATTAGTTCCAATGGCTAGTTGGCAATATTGGATACTTTGGTACTATTCATCATAATTTCTCTGGTGTTCCGCTTGTAGTCCCAGTTCTTGAGGCGCAGGGCTCAGGGTACTCGTGGTCCCACTGAGGGAAAAGGTCCCAATTCTAAATGGTTATTATATTATATACCACTGATTCAGGACTTTTGTTTGTAGGTCAACAATGACGGGCTAACCATAAATGAATTGTTTGGTTTCCAAATCCAAAAATTCATGGTGGTCGCGAAATATACTTTTTTCATCTAGAAAAATACTGCGGACCAATCAGGAGTGCAAATTGTAAATTAAATAATTTTGAGTCGCGTTAAATTTCTTTGTAACAAAGGTGGTGTCGCTAAATATCCCTCTACAAGGGGATCGCATGCATCACCTATTTAGATTAATTCTTGTTGCCTAAACAATTTCCTGAATTGCCGCACTAATTGAGGGAATTCTCATCATCGCTTGATTTTATTTTCTGAATCGTTTATATAAACTACTGTATTGTTTATCTAATCTTTGTTTATTATTCGAGAATAATTGGCGGTATAATATAAATAATATTTAAAATAGTGTGTACTGAATAAGAAAGGATTTATTGTGTAAATAAATAATTTTTATACAAAAATGTGAAAACTAATTTTCATTAAATAATAAATTAAATAGATTTTTTTTGTAATCAGAAACTTAATAGTGCTACCTCATTATTTCAAGCTCTTTTATAATTTATCCACGCATCAATAATCTATTTAATATTAATTAGGTAGAGAAGGACGATTCGTACAGGGAGTCGACTACACCGACAAACTTTCAGGACTGATTCTATGATCCAAAATTAGCATAAAACGAGTCAAAAACGCTTTACCAAAGCTTTATAAAGAAGTTTTATCAGTAACACCATGCAATGGGGTGGAATTTATTAATAACAAATTTAATATAATTTGCAAATATAAAAAAGAACTATGTAGAATTCACAAAAATTGTTGCACAGCCGACACCGCTGCAGTAAAGAACGACGAACCCGTTCAAAAACGTCGGGCATGTTTCTAACTGTTCGACACGCTTCAGTTACACGTGACAGTAGCTCCTCAAGTGCTCTGACTGGACTTTCGTACACCATGGTATTCAGATGACACCATAAAAGAATCCAGGGGATTCTGATCTGGGGAGCGGGCCGGCCATGGTATCGGACCGTTCCTGCCTATCCATTTGTCAGGATACCTCGCATCGCGACACATGCACGGGCCAGGCGACTAAAATGAGCTGGTGCACCATCATGCATAAACCACATTTCATGTGTCAGTTGTACAGTTGTATCGACCTGGTCTAATCTATTGAGGAAGTCATTTTCCAGAAAATTTGAAGAAGTCATTTTACAGAAAACATTTTTTCCATTGTTACCAACAATCCCACACCAAACTTTATTTGAAAATCTGTGGATAACCTCTACCATGTATTGCGTGAGGATTTTCTTCAGCCCACAAGTGCAAGTTATGGCTATCGAACATTCCTTGTAAACGCAGCCTCATCGGTAAAAAGTATCAAATCTGGAAACCGTTCATTCTCACTGTCCTTCTGATCAAGAACCACCTCAAAACTGTACTTGTGAAGCAGAGTCATTACAATTCAGTTGCTTGTGAATTCTAAAAGGGTGTAAGAGCAGTTCGCGAAGAACTCGCCACACTGTTGAAGCACTCGATGCAAGTTTGTGTCCTACAGTTCGAACACTAGTTCGGATTATTGACAACAGCATCCAACACATTTTCCACTAATGCCACTGTACGAACAGTTCTATCACGTCCTGTATCTCTCATTTTTTTAGCTGTTGTCTCCCCTTTGGGCATAAGCCTCCCTCTTGCTCTTCCACGTAGTCCTGTTCTTGTCCGCTTGGTACCAGTTATTGCCTTCCGTTCGTTTCGGGTTGTCGTTCCATCGCATCTGTGGTCTTCCTATGCTTCATCTGTTGTTCTATGGTCTTCATCTTATGATTTTTGCTCCATTTGTCTTCATTTCTTGCGACATGACCGGCCCAACTCCGTTTCTGCTGTAGTATTTAATTTCTTACATCCCTTACATGTGTCTTCTCTCTGATCTAATCTTTTCTTCTCTTGTCTCTTCCCTTGTCTCTCAATGATATTCCTAGTATGCCTCTTTCGATTGCTCTTTGATTGACCCTTAGCTTTTCTATTATTGTTTCAGTAATTGCACAGATTTGCGATCCATAAGTGGTCACCGGTAGTATGCACTGATTGTATAGGGCGCTTTTTAACTCGAGGGGGATGTCCAGCGCTAGTATATTTTTTATCTTGCTGTAAACCGCCCAGGTTTATCTGATCCTCTCTTTTACCTCTAGTTCTTGATTTGCCTTATCTATTGTTAGTGTTTGCCCAAGATACTTATATGTTTCTACTCTCTCAATTAAGTTGCCTTCGATGGTAATTTGTTCATCTTCTCTATCTGACGCGATTTAATTGGTTTTTCCAAAGTTAATTTCCAATTCTATGCGTTTCGTGGCTTTGTAGATATCCTCGATATGTGTGATTACTTCTTCCTTGTTGCTGGTTATCAGTGCTATATCGTCGGCAAACATTAGTCGGGTGAGTTTCTCACCCGTTATGTTAATACCTCCGTTACTGAAATCAATTGTTTTTAGTACATCTTCCAAGACCAGGGTAAGACCTGAGTATCACTTTTTCGGAAGGTTCGTGCAGTTGGATTTGTAGTGTGGCGTTGCGGTAGAGATTGTCGATCAAGTTTGCGTACCTATGGTCAATTCTGGCATTTTTTAGGGTTTGCTGGAGTGCCCAGAATTCTACTGTGTCAAAGGCTTTTCGGAAATCTATGAACACTAGCCATAGCGGCACATTGTATTATGTGGTCTTCTCAATGAGTACTCTCATTGTTTGTAGGTGCTAGGTTGTACTGAACCTCTTGCGAACAGGCACTGTTCTCTGGGTTGGTAGTAGTCCAGTTTCGGGGTAATCCGAGTGGATATTATTTTTGTGAACAGTTTGTAAGTTTTGGACAGTAAGCTGATCTCCAGGTTTTATGTGTCTCCCTTTTTGTGAATCAGTACCACTAATGCGTTTGTCCAGTCTTCAGGAATGTTCTCTTCCTCCAGGCATTTATTAAACAGCAATAGCAATTGTGTGGTTAACGTGTCTCTCCCTTGTTTCAGCATCTCCCCTATTATCCCGTCGTCGCCGCGCGCTTTCCCGATCTTTGTGTGGTGCAGCGCAGCTCTAATTTCGGTGTAATTTGTGAAATGTCCTTGGAGTTTACGTTAATGACTTTCTTTCGTGTATCTTGTTCTGCTATGTCGCTCTCTACTTTTGATTCGTACAAGTTTGTGCAAAATTCTTGTGCTGCTCTTATGATAACTTGCCTTCCATGTCTTTGCTTGCCGTGTCTGTCCTTGATTTTAGCTATTTCCTTTTTTGTGTCTGTTGCCAGCCTCCTGAACACCTTCGGGCCTTTGTGTTGTTCTAAGACTACATGTGCTATTTGGATTTTATGCTTCCTGAAGTCTTCCTTTGCCATTCGCCTGGCTGCTTTGTTTGTCTCGGTATATTCTGTTGCTCTTTTTCCGCATACTATCAAATCCCGTCTACGCTCCAGCATTGCGAGAGTTTGGGCGCTCAGTTTGTTTGTCCTTTTGGATGTCTTTACAGCGTAACTTTCAGCTGTCTGATGCAGGGAGTGTGTGATCTCTTTGTTAAGGTCGTTTATGTCAGTTATTGGAGTTGTATGGTTGTTTATGAAGATGTTTTCTAGTCCGGATTGGAATTCGTCTGGGTTTTATTTTAATTTTTCTCTATCAACCTGCTTTAGTGTGGTATTCTTCATTCTCCTGTTTTTTCTAGATTTTGGTTAATGTCAATTTTACAAGGCGGTGAGCGCTTCCAGTGGTATACCGGTTAAGTACCGAGGTACTTACTTATATTCGTACTTACATTCTGTACTACCCGAATGTCCGTTGTCAGAATGTAGTCTATTTGGTTGAAGGTTCTGCCATCCGGGCTTGCCCAAGTCTATTTCCGGTTTTGTTTTTTTTGGAAAAAAGTGTTTACGTTATATAGGTGTTCTACCTCGAGGAAGTTTGCCATCATTGAGCCGCGGTGGTTTCTTTCTCCTAGTCGATGCTTTCCAACGTACGCTTCGTCCTGGCTTGCCTGCTTCCCGATCTTGCAGTTGAAATCTCCAATGACTAAAGTTTTTGATGTTTTATTTTCGGGCATTCCTTTGGAGATGTACTCGTAGAATTTGTCAATCTCCTCGTCTTCGGCTTTGCTTGTAGGAGCATAGGCCTGTATTATTTTTAGTGTTTTCAGTTTGTTTATTCTTATTCTAAAGTAGATTACTCTTTCGGAGGTGGTTCTTTAATTTAATGTTTTTATACCGTTAACCAGTCGCTTGTGGACTAATATGCTACCTGGAGGTATTGGATCCCATATAGTAGAGTTTGTGTCCTGATTTTAGTTCAATATAGCCTTCGCCTCTCCTTCTTGTCTCGCTTATACCCACGATGTCCCATTTAATCTTTTCCAATTCTGTTTCAAATTCTTCAGCTTTGGTGACAGCCTGATCTCTTCCAGATATTTTTCGCACCCTCTGCCGTTCTGTTCTGGCTACAGCTGCCGTTGTAAGGAACTTTCCGGCTGCTGGGGACTGAGGGGCATTGCTTTTTGTTTCTATTCATTTTTGTAGGGGTTTTGGCAATTTAGCACCCCGCTTGTCAAGCGGGTTGGTGCCGTGTGAAATCAGCTGCCCAATATGGACGTTGTTTGCCGCCCAATCTGTTTATATTAAATATTTGTATTTGATTCTCCGGTACCACCTATATCTAGGAGGATCCCCTATCCGCGAGTATATCGCATAGAACTCTCAAATTTTCCACGTTCTCCACGCAAAAGTTGTATGATGAGGCTGCTGCCTTTTTTGGAAAACATTCTCTATAAATCCTTGCAGCTGCTCGCTGCATAAAATATTATTGCATAAAATTTGAAAAAAACATGAATTTTTGAAAATCAATTAAAAACCAACAAAAATGTCAGCACATTAGCTGCAAAGGAAAACCGCGAACTTATTGTAGAAAGTGCTATGTAATGCTATGTGTATCAAGCTTTTCTAAATATCTTAATAAAAACACATATACAAAATATTAGATATGTGTTTTAATAAAAACACATATCTAAACAAATTATTTAAAAATAAAATTAAAAATTAAATTGCTTACACAAATAAATATTTGTTTCCGTATATTAAAACCAAAATTATTATTTAGTGTTATTAGTAGTATATATTATCGCCTAGCGTCCTCAAATGGGGACAGCCTAACAAAGGGAAAAAATAAATTAAATGCATTTTAATTAATTCGAAAGTGCTATAAGCGAGATTAGCAGAGATTAGATTTTTATATAAAAATTCATACAATAAATAAATTGGGCGCTAATGGGTTAAAGGTCTCCGAAATGAAAAAGAATGTTGAATGTTTGAGGAATCTGGTGTAGATTCATCTTAGACAAAAAACTTTTTGTAAAAAAAATGTAAAATATTTGTGATAAATAGTTGAACCTTGTTTAGTTGAACATAGTTGAACAAACAAGCATAGTTTCCACATTAGTGAAATCACAAAGCTGGCACACTTGATAGATTTTCAGCGTTTTGAACTGAAATCTAATTTTTCAATGTTTTTCAGAAATTATGAAATGTTCTTTTTAACGATAGGAAACTTTGCAATTAGCTCCATAGCCTCATATCTTTTCTTTCTTTAATATTACACCAAGTTAATGAATACACTGGTGATATATACTGAAGAACAAATTAAATGCAACACCCAAACACATGAACTATTTGGAGAGATTAATAATAAAAATCTAATAATATTTCTCATTATCATTTGGCATGTATGAAAGGCATGATCAAACGTTCAAAGTTGGCATAGCGTTGTTGGTGCATATGCAGACCCATTGTAATCAAATTTCGATTTAAAGACATCCTGGAAACTACACCACGTCTGGCTGTTACGAAACCATCACGATCTTGATAAACATGAACATTTCCAAGATATTAATAATAAAATACTAATTATATTTCATAATATCACGAACATTTTAATAATAAGTTGATCTACCTTGGTTATTAGAAATCCTGGAATGATGATAGAAATGATTGGTCGGCCCATATCTTCTTGTGGCAAGGCAAACCCATTGCAATTAAATTTCGATTTACCATCCTGAAAACTACTCTGACTGCGATGAAACCATCACGATCTTGCAGCATGTTTAATTCCTTCGTTTAGCAAAAAGTCAATAATTTTAGAACGACCACAATCGGCTGGCGAAAATAACTATGCCCTTCCGACCCATTTTCTTCATGTTCTCATAACTACAGAAGTGTTAATGTTTAACAACCTTTTGTCTATTTCTCAAAAAGACTATCATTTTCCAATAATTATCTAAATCATCGTTTAAACCACTAGACATTTAATTTTTTTTAGAATCAGTATCACTTTTCGATTCGATACTAAATTAAAGGCGGTATCCGTAGCGACCGTAGCTAAGAAATGATTAAAATTAGATTCTGCGAAACTTAGCCTTAATTTTTGATGTGTCATAGAGCCGATTTATTCTCCGTTTCTTGACCTTACTTAAATTAAGTTCTTTTTTACATTATTTACACTTGATAGAAAGATTTGTAGTAATTTCTTAATTCAATGATGCATCAAATTTAATCATGAATTAAATGGTGAAATGTTAAATTGTCGAATATCTTCACATTTTACTACTACTTTAAATATAGTCACTAAAAATAATTCAAAACAACACTAGCTTTTATTTTGTTTTTAAATTTTCTTTTGTTTGTAGCATATGACTGGTCTCGAATGCGGTCATAGATTTTGTACTCACTGTTGGGGCGAATATCTGACCACGAAAATTATGGAGGAAGGTGTTGGACAAACGATCGCCTGTGCTGCCCATGGCTGCGATATTTTAGTTGATGATGGTACTGTGATGCGTTTAGTCAAAGACTCAAAAGTGAGACTTAAATACCAACATCTCATCACAAATAGCTTTGTAGAGGTAAATATGTATTATGTTATAAGTAAATGATGGATTAAAATCCATTAGTTAGTCTTTGTTATCAATTTAAAGTAAGTTTTATTAAAAATAAATTTTTGTTCCAACTTATTTTACTATCACATCTTTCTATTTAAACCAATGTCACTTTGGGTTAAATAAAAAGATCTGATCTTAAAAACAATGTTATTTATCTAGTTTCTTGTTTAGTCTCATGAAAGTGAACCGAGTCCTAGTGAATAACAGACTGTCTGTTGTGTTTCAACATAAGATTTGTTTTGTAGTCTTAAAAAGACTTAATAATATTATAGAGTTTTGGAAAGGTTGAATATATTTATTTATTCAAGCTATGTTCCGCTTTAATAAGTTGGTATGATTGTATCTATAATTAGTTTAGTTTCAACCCTATATTCAAATTTTTATTCATTACTTTCATAAGATATATTTTAATTTAAAGAAAAATATTTTGGGGTAGGTAATTACAGTTTTGTAGAATCGGAAGGAGAATGAAAAGGATGGTTGCGACCGTTACTGCGTGTGGTAATCGATACTTATTCCGAATTGAAACATTTGTGTACTTGTGAAGTTATAAAAATCTACACACTTTACACAACTCGAGTTTGGACTCTTGAATGTCATTTTCAAGTGAATTACAAATTGATGAGATTGAATTTATACTAAGAGTTTTGGTGGAAAGGGGTCTGTCTGTAGTTGGGGACTTATCCGGAGACGATTGCGTTAAATTAAAAAGTTGAAAGTGAAAATGGTCGGTTTTCTCGATTGGGTCAATGTGATTGATTAAATTTAGAAATCGATTCAATTGACGTGTTGTACCATTGAAACACGCTATCGACATATCTGTAAATAATCGACATATCTGTACCAAAATGAAATATGTTTTCTTGTAAACTCTAATATATCTTCAATATCTTTCAATTATACCTTAGTATAAATTCAATCTCATCAATTTGTAATCCACTTCGAAAATAATCGACAATAACCTTCACCAGTCGAAACCCGAATCATGTAAAGTGTGTAGATTTATATAAGTTCCCAAGTTATATAATATTTTCACCAAAATTATTGGTAAAAACGGAGAGGAGTTAATACCAATAAATTACGTTCTAAGAATGTAATATTGTAGATAATAAATACAGTATAATCTTGATAATCCGGCGGTTGGTTAATCGGTCACGTTCAGTAATCCGGCGCTCTGGGGGAACACGCGTCTTATCTTTACGCTGCCCCGCGCCGGATTTAAACCTCGCGCACAGAAGGAGTAAAGACAAAAATAACACCATCCAGTGTTCTTGGGAAAAAGTCTGACCAAACACGGTCTGCTTTTAACTGAATTTTAACTTGATTCACGATTCTGACCAAGCTAACTCCACTCTACAATTGTCTTACTATCTGCTCTAAGTTTGTACATATTTTTTTATATGTACACATTTACCTATATAGATACATAACGTGAGTCCCAAAAGTCTTGGAATCCACTCTTGCCATGAATTTGAAGAAGTAGGTCATTTCTTGATTCAGACACATAAAATTAAACAAATTATCAAATGTCATTTTTAAGTAGCTTTCAGTGGTCTTGAGGTTATGTCGCCTTGTTTTTACTGTTAAGTTCAACAATTTCATTAGTTATAAATAAAACGCCTTCTCATAAATTTAACACTGATTTATTTTATAGTGTTATGAATTATAAAATTAACAAAAAAGAACAAACATTACAACAGATGTTGAATGTGTTGTCCATTTTCACGAAGACACAAATTAATTCTCCATTTTATCTTATTTCTACCAGTCTTAATTAACTTATTTAATTTAAAAATGTTTACAAAAGAGCAGAAAACTTTTATTGTCGAAAGTTATGTTGGTGAATGGTTGGTGAATGGGAATACAGTATCGACCCGTGCATTGAAAAATTTAGGCAACGTTTTTCTATGTCTGTGTTTATTAGGAATCAGTTTAGAAAGCAGGATCAGTTGTTTGCTTTCGAAGTACTGGTAACATTAACAACAAACAAAGAAGTGGAAGGTTTCGTATTAATAATGAGAATATTATAAACAACAGAAATGCAGTCCAAGATGAACCTACCATTTCAATTAGGAGACTAGCTCAACAGTTGAATACTACCAACAGTCGTACTACCACTCACAGGATTATTCGTCAAGATCTTCACATGAAACCAAATGTTGCAAATGTACCAAGAACTTTTACCACTCGATTATTAGAAGATCAGCGAAACAATGTAATAAGAAAATGTGAAGAGATAGACAACACAGTATTACAAAATGTGTTCGATAACATAAAACGGCTTATTAATTTGTGTATTATATTAAAACAGACAACACATACAACATCTGTTGTAACGTTTGTTCTTCTTTGTTAATTTTATAATTCACAACACTATAAAATATATCAGTATTAAATTTATGAGAAGGCGTTTTATTTATAACTAATGAAATTGTTGAAATTAACACTAAAAACAATGCGACATAACCTCAAGACCACTGACAGCTACTTAAAATTGACATTTCATAAATTGTTTAATTTTGTGTGTGGAATTTACCCCTACGTTTTCAAATTCATGGCAAGAGTGGATTCCAAGACTTTTGGGACTCACGTTATTTTATTCTTTCTGAAATGCAATTACATAAAATATGTAAAATTGTTATTGTTTTGTTTTAATCCTGATAATCCGGATAATTTTTTTTGAGAATCTGACGGTTGTCTGGTCCCATATGTATCGGATTATCAAAATTATTCTGTAATTATATTTTGAATATTTTAAATTTCAAAGCATGGTTAGTTGGAGGTGCAATATGAGCAATAGCAGGCGTGAACATGAATGTAGGCAATTACAAGTATGCAAATAAATAGGTTTTTGACATTAATCCGAAAAAAAAATATTATATTTCATGAAAAGTTTGCTTTTGTATTCATGTTTGAAACTAGAAACATCTCTAATAAGAATTTTTTCAAGATTAATAACCACCTTTCTTTTAGCCTGTTTTTGTCCACTCCTGAACATAGGCCTCTTCCAAACTTTTCATATCGATCTTTCCTGGGATACTTTCATCCAGTTTCCTCCCATGTGGCCTGTGATGTCGTGCCATCTTGCCTGAGGCTTGCCAACACATCTCTTCCATCTTCGCAGCCTCCATTGCAATAGGATTTTAGTCCACTAGATGTTTTCTCTAGCTATGTGATCCGCCTATTGCCACTTGAGACGCACCACTCGCTCCACCACATCCAGCGTGATGCTAGGAATCAGCCTCAGGGACAAAATTCTAAATGAAGAAATCCAGAGGAGAACAGAGGTGGTTGTTCTCCTCTGGATTTCTTCATTTAGAATTTTGTCGCTGAGGCTGATTCCCAGTATCACGCTGGCAGACTTGAAGTCGATTTGCGCTGAATATCATTAGAGTTACAGTCTCGAGCCCATACGTCATAAACCTTCCTCTTGAGATTCATAGGGATGCGTGGTACGAATTATTGCCCAGGTCAAGCCTACACGTCTGGTGATTTCGACTGTCTGATTGTCCTTTCCCAACTTGATGTTGTGTCCCGGATATACATACTCATCGACTTTCTCAAGAATATGATTACCGACTTTCTCAAAAGTATGCTCGGACTAATGATATTTGTTTTCTGAAGATTCATTTTCAGCCTCATCGCTTGGGAGACTACTTCGACTTCACGTTGCATTATCCCTAGTTCATCTGGGTCGCTGCTGGTAAGTACAATATCGTCGGCAAAGCGTAGGTGATTAAGGCTGCTTCCGTCGATGTCGACTCCCTTCCGCTCCAAAGAAAGATTTTTCGTTCTCCAACGCTAGGGTAAAAATTTTGGATGAGCTAGTATCGCCTTGTCGGACGCCCCATCTGACCGGTATTTCTCCCGTAACTAAATCCTCTTCCAGCTTGATATACACTGTAGCATGTTCGTAGATATATTGAATGAAGCTTGAGTATCTTGAGTCAATACGAGAACTATCCATCGCCTGAAGCTCTGCCCAGGTTTCAATCGACTCAATGGCTTTCTGATAGTCTACAAATGCCATATGGAAAGGAATGTTATATTCTGTGCATCTCTCGATTAATGTGCGCACGGTTTGGATAAGGTCAATCGTGCAGAATCTCCTCCTCAAGCCTTCGATGGGCCGATAAAAGAATTTCTGGGTAAAACGATTGCTTGTGATCTTGGATAACAGCTTATAAACGGTGGATAGTAGGATGATTGGTTTATAATTTTCGAAATTCGTATAGTCGCCTTTTTGAAGAGCAAGTTAACTTCTGTGTACAGTTAAGGGTCAGGGATTTTGCCTTCATCGAGACATCTGTTCAGGAGTAACAAAATTGATTGTTTTAGTGTTTCTACTCCGGCCTTCAGAATTTCGTTCTTCACTCTTTATCAGGTGTCTTGCCGTTTTTTTAACTGGCCCAAAACTGTTTTCAGTTACACTCTGTCGATCATTTGGAGCTTCTCGGATCCCACATTTTGGATCCATTCTCGTTCCCCCCGTTCGTCTCCAGATTTTTCGACAATTCCCGATATTTTAACCTTATTTCTGACAACCTTCTATTCGTTTTTCATTTTGTGTATTGTAACCCTTCCCTTTGACAGTCCGTAAAGTAAGATTTTCATATTGTTGTTTTTCTTAATCGTTGCTTTGATAATTTTCGTGTTGTTTGGCCCTTCTAATAGCTTTTCCCACGTTCTTCTTCAATTCTGCCTATCTCGGCGAGTCAATGCTAGTTGTACCTCAGTTTCCGGGCTGATTCTTGTATTTATGGGTTTTTGTAGCGTGCAGACTTTCTTTACTGCAGTCTGCGCGATACAAAAAACCGATAAATACAAGAATCAGCACGGAGACTGAGGTAATGATTCAGGTCCATGATGATTACCAGCTTAGCTAACTGGAAATCAATAGATAAAACGATTTCTTAAAGAAAATTGAATTTTCTACAAGTTTTATTCGAAACATTTTTCAAAATCTTGCTTAGTTTTCGAGTTATTTTCGTATATTTTAAATAAGACAAATATAAAGACCGGTTCAGACGCTTCAGACGTTTTGTACAACCTTTTGTCTGCACAGTTCAACACTTTGCAGATAAAACGTTGCGTGTAGATAGAAAAAGTGCGTAGTTTTGAAAACGGCGCGAAGACATTTGCAGCGATAACTGAGCTAGAGAGCTATCCATGAACTGTGTAGACAAGACGGTGCATGTAGACGGTAGCTCCGTTTTCCGATTCATTTTGTTCAAAAATGACCAGACTAGTACCTCCTCCATGACGATTTCACTAAAACTGTGCGAAATATACAGATATATCTGCACCGTGTAGACGCTCTAAAAATTGCAACGTTTTCATTACGGCCTAAGACTGCGCAAACATAAGGTTGTTCAAAATGTAGCGTTTGGACCGGCCTTTAAACAAAATCAAGGTTTTGATTTTGTTCAAGATTTATTAATTATTACCAAATTAAAATCGGTAGAAAACAAGGTTTCTTATAGTAAATTTAATTCTTTACAAATATTATACGAAACATTTTTGGGACAAGAAGGGATATTTTTTGAGGTGACAAAATAAAGTTTTGATGTTCAATCTTGATTACCAACTTATAAAAACTAATAAAGGAAAAGAAGAACTTTATTACGAAACTAATAAAGCTTTGTTTTATATATTTTTCGAAATTTGCCCGGAGACTGAGGGGACACACCCAGCCACTGCAGGCTGCACTGGTTGGCTGTGTCACCTAGTGTGCGGAAGAAGATAGAGGTGAGAAAAGGGTGGAAGGCATTAATGGATGAAAGCGGTCAGGGTTGGCCGCTCATGGTAAAAATTACTCCACCTAGCACCCCAATACTCCCAAGTTTCTTTACCCGTTCCTCATATATGCAAGGTTATCTCATTTGGCGTCATCCAGTATCTCCTGCCCCGCACCTGCACCTGAATCCTCTCTACCGCACTACTGCACTAGAATCTGGCGATCACTATTTGGGAAATGTCGGAAGGTAATCAGGTAACTTTCCAAGTACGAGTATATTTCGATACTCGGGGTTGTACGTTCCCTTCTATGACCTTTAACATTTCCTGCATCTCCATCTCAAATATCCTTTCTCCTATCATACTTTCTAAATTGCTTCCTCTTTTAATAATTCTCTCCACTTCCACCATTTAGATATCCTAGCATTACCCGTTCTTTCTTTGCTAGCAACTTTCTTTAGGATCCTTTCATCTCCCATTCTTTCTACCTTACTTCATATTTCGTAAATAGCGCTGCAGCCAAATTCACAGTTTTAACTGCATTTGTTCCTTGCATCACTATGTAACAATTTTCCAGCATATTTTAATTATCGCAAGTTGCGGAAGCCACATTCTCCTATGTTCGATCGAAAGTTCGCGCTGCCGCGCGTATGCATGCAGTCTTGTTTCATTTGCTGCTTCGCGGTGGGCAACCTAAACTATCCTTCTTTTCTGGTTAAAAGATCCCAGCATCACTTTGGACTGCCTTAGCCCTGGAAGTTCTTTCCTGGTTTTTATCTATTGTTATTATCTTTGCCAAGCTTGTTTAGCTTCCCCACACAGTTCCATACCAGTCTGGATCTGATGGTGTACGAGCTAATGGCCTTAATGGCTGCTTAGCTGTCTGAGAGGATAGCAATTAGTTTTTTGCGATAATTCCTGTCGAGGTTAAACTGTGCACATCTTTCGATTGCGTGTACCTCTGCTTGGAAGATACTTGGGGATGTTCTCCTGAATTCGAAGTACTTGGTATGAGGTCCAAACACTCCTGCACCAGTACCTTCCCTTGTCTTCGTACTATCTGTATACCACTTGATAGCATTTTTCTCTATGTGGTATGCTGAGGATTCGTCGCTCCAATCGGCTTTACTATTACACATTGCTGTGTAGTTTTCTCGAAGTGGTATTTGCATACCATTTCGCCTTTTGGTGCTTTCAGCCAGGGGATCTTGGCAGCCAGGCTGTTACGGTCTCTGCTATCGATTATTTTACCTCTGCCTATTCCTTCCTTGCTGAACCTTACAATCGCCGATCTGCGAAGTCAGATCGAGCAGCAGCTCCATTGCTGCTGTCGGACCCTGCGCGACCCCATCGACCCCGTGATGCAGACACACGCCAGTCTTTGAATCTTCTCAAGATGTTTCCTCATAGAGGCCAGCTTGGTTCTACTTCCCCACGCAACTGCCCCATAAGTGATTGCAGGTCTCACTATCATGGTGTACATGCATCGCAGGATTGTGGGGTTACAACCCCACGTTTTCCTGCCAGATTTCTGCACACTATTAGGGCGCGTTTGGCTTTACCTACCGCTGCCTCAGCGTGTCTATTCCATAGGAGTTTGCTATCTAGTGTGATACCCAGATACCTTATCTCCTGTTTGTATTCTACTGCCCTAACATCTGCATTCTCTCTATCTTTTCTACCTCTTTCACACCGCACACTTCTGAACCATACATTAAAATACTACACATGCATAGTTCCGTTGATTAATCATTATATTATCTATATTTATATAATTAGTTTGTCTATTAATTAAGTATATCAACAATTTTGTTGATATTTTTTTTTATTATTGTTTTAATTTTTATTATGATATTTTTGTTCTTATTGTAATTATTTATTTGTTGTTTTACAGTGCAATAGGTTACTTAGATGGTGCCCATCACCCGATTGTAACAATGCGATTAAAGTTCAATACGTAGAACCTCATCGTGTAACATGTAAGTGTAACCACACATTTTGTTTTTCATGTGGTGAGAATTGGCATGATCCTGTAAAGTGTCGCTTACTTAGAAAATGGATAAAAAAATGCGACGACGACTCGGAAACGAGTAATTGGATTGCCGCAAATACTAAAGAATGCCCCAAATGCAATGTGACAATTGAGAAAGATGGAGGCTGTAACCATATGGTTTGTAAAAATCAAAATTGCAAGTCAGACTTCTGTTGGGTTTGCTTGGGGCCATGGGAACCTCACGGTAGTAGTTGGTACAATTGTAATAGGTATGACGAAGATGAAGCCAAAGCTGCTAGGGATGCCCAAGAGAAATCTCGATCTGCTCTACAAAGATATTTATTCTATTGCAACAGATACATGAATCATATGGCTTCATTGAAGTTCGAAAATAAACTATATGCTTCAGTAAAGGAGAAAATGGAGGAAATGCAGCAACACAACATGAGTTGGATCGAGGTGCAATTTCTGAAACGCGCTGTCGATATTCTTTGCCAATGCCGGCAAACGCTCATGTATACATACGTTTTCGCCTATTATCTCCAAAAAAATAATCAGTCTGTGATTTTTGAAGATAACCAAAAAGACCTTGAGAGTGCCACTGAGACACTCTCAGAATATTTGGAGAGGGATATAACGTCTGAAAACTTGGCCGACATCAAACAAAAAGTTCAAGATAAATACAGGTACTATAGTCAGCTTTTTTTTCTCAAGTTTTGTTTTAATTCTGTAAGTATGCTCTTTAGATACTGTGACAGCCGCCGCAAGGTCCTATTAGAACACGTCCATGAAGGTTACGAAAAGGAATGGTGGGACTATAATGAGTAAATCTAGTGCTTATATAATAAAACCTAGCCATAGTTACCTCAAATGCCGTACTGTACTTATGACTTTGTATTATTTACGGTATATTTCTTTGTTAAATTTTTGTTAATGCAATTAAGACTCTATAATTACTTTTCGTTTCTTTTTTTTAATGAAATCAAAACGTATGATCTGAATCATGTTAATAGAAATATTATTCTTGTTCTTTACTGGCAGGTCCAGGGACAAATATTTTTTTAGAATAATAAATTTTTTGTAATTATGTGGTCTTAATTTTTTTATTTTTATATAGAAATTTTTTTTTTCTTCACAACAATTTATCAAAATCATAACTGATATTTCTAGATTGTCTCTCTGCATTAAAAAATAACTTAATCATTTTATTTTCGAAATCTACATATAGTAGCTATTTTGCTCAGTCTAAATTCTCCATTCAAGATCCAAGATCAAGTCCATTCAAGATCTTTCTTTGTTATAAATTATTGCCTAACAAAATTTTTGTTTGCCCGATTTAAAAATTGTTTATTCAACTTTTTTTACTTTCTCAATTTTACTTAAAACTGACTTTGCGTCTCGTTAAATAAACTTAACTTTACAAATTTTACACAAACCTAGGATTTTTATAATCGTTTATATTTTACAACAAATATTTATTCATTTACATTTATATAAGAAACTCTCTGAAAAAAGATTTTATTATATTTTCGGTAAAACAGTTATGAAAAAAGTAATTGATCTTTAATATATTTTACAAATTAAATTAAAAAGAAACATCTGGTAAATAATTGGTTTCGTTGTAGTTTTTCAGACTTTGTTCAATGTTTGGTTTTGGTTTTTGAGTTTTCTCAATAAAAAGAAAATATTAATATTTGTTATTTTCAGGAATTTTTTTTTCCAGTTTTATAGAACATTTAATTTGCTTTTATTTCTTAGTTTAAACTGAATGACTTATTTGTTAAGTCTGCCTAGGCTTACTCATTTGAACAATAATTCAAAAGTATCCTGGAAATGATTTAAAACTACTTTTTCTTTTATAATTTCCAACGAAGTACATCTAGCAATATAAAGTGAATCCATCAAATATAGAAATTTTTTCATTTAAATTAAATAAACAAAAGACAATTTGTAAATAACTGAAGTATATATGCATATAAAATTACTATATTTTTATTAATTTTGCTATACCAAATATAGTATTTGTTTTTGAATTTTAGCTATGAAAATTAAATATTTTTTTTAGCTGTAAATAAAAGATTTATTAAAGCTTCAGCAATAATTGCAATGTAAATAAATTATTCTTTGTATATTCATATACACCTGTAGTGTACATATTTATACAAATTTAATTAAAACAGGAGGAAAATTGTATATATAATATTTAAGTCGCCCGTCAGTGTAAAATGTGATACAAATAACTCTTTATTTTAATCGCATAAAAAATATACAGTGAAAGGAATTATAATTAATAATGAAGAAATCTAAAGAATTGTTTTTTTAAACGTATCGATTTATACTAAAAGGAAAATGTCATATAAACCTGTATAGATCTTCCATGTACAATTGGAAAAAGAAATTTTGTATTTGTTTTCATTGTATATTTAATATCTTGTTGCAGAAAAATAATACTATGCTTGAGACTAAACGTTTAAGTATCATATCAAGTGCTGTAAATATACTTTTTAAAAAGAAAAACTAAAGAATCTGCAAAGAGATATAATTAAAGAAAAAAAAAAAGATTTAATTTTCCAGTATTTATTTCAAGTTAGATCTAACATCAAATAATTATGTTTATATATATATATTATTT